>SCDS01000136.1:162584-281959 GCA_004149465.1 Drosophila nigromelanica | reverse complement strand
TTTTTAATTACGTCGAACTTCGGCTTTGGGTTTACTTGCGTGTATTTCCCTTCTTGGTTTATTATTTCTTCTTCAATTTTTTTCTACTGTGGTTTTTTTGTGTTCATCTCGACTGAGTCGCAGGTTCCAATGCGTCAACCCAAACTGCAGAAGGTCTCGTTTGGCACGAACTCTGTGTTTACCTTTGGATGCTGAACGTTTCATAGATGAGTCACGCTTGAGGCTAGCTAGCAAAAGCACTTGGAACGAGCGGAACTGCCGCCGGAGGGGGCAAGCTTTGTGGCAGCAAGTGCAACATAAATCGTGCTAATTGATTATATCGTAAAGCGTTTGACAAGCATTTTTTACAATTTACACAAAACATGCATAATTAATAGTTATTAACTTTTATTACTTATTTAAATATGCTTAAACAAAAACTTATTCAGAGAGTTTACCAACAGCCTTGCCAAACAATTGTCATTTACGTAAACATTGGCCATGGTAATAACCAAGGTAAGCTTCATATATCTAAGATGGAATATTTATCGTTAATTAGAAAAAGATTCAATACATATTTTGGTTTTGAATTACATTCTGCATTAACTTTAAGAACGAAAACAAGTCTATATTTTATTTATACAAATATTATAATGTCCTTTTTTTACCCATATTTATATAAAAATGAGATAAAAATAAAAATTTCAACAGGAAACAGTAAATTTACTATCCACTTTGGATAATTACGTTCTGCTTTATTATTTATGAAAAGAAGTTTTCAAATGTCTTTTTTCACTTTATATTTCTACCGTTATATTTAACGAAACTTTCTTTGACATTATTCTATTGGATCTTATTGAAATAAGTATTGTGGACATAATCACAGCTGCAGCATGTCAAATTTTAATACATAGTTATATCTATAGCTGTTCAATTTCTTCACACGATTCATTGGTTTTTAACGTGGTCATCAGATCACCTGAGTTCATGCCTGGGGGCAGCTGTTGTTGTTGTTGTTGTTGTCAATGACTGATTACACGGTGGCAATTTTCAAGTGCTCAACACAAAGGCTTAACCCAGAAATAAATGATATTTAAATTGCCAGTTCCTTTTGCCAATACCCCCAAAATCTGCTGTGTGTGTGTGTGTTTAACAAAAGGTAATTGGTCTTTGGTAAGTTTTAACTGAAATTTCACTTTTCATTTCCTATTGACCCCAATTCATTGCCGCACTTCTTTCTAATTTCGCTGAGCATGCTTCTTCTGTTTACTTTTCAAGTGCCCCGCAGTTCTTCAATAATTTTTGATTCTTTTTTTTTTTACCCTTTTTTTTCGTTTTTATTTTTGCTAATCGAATTTCGCATCTACCGCTCTATCGAACTATAATGTTTTTCGAAATGGCATTTATGCGGGGTACTGTTGCCGCTTTCTGCACCAATTGAATACTCATTAGGCACATTCACACGTGCACGCTGGCCAAGATCCCACTTTGGAACTGGGTGCCGGGGCATCTATCGCGCGATGATGACTTTTTGATTTCGCTTGTCTTGGCGCATAGAATCCGCACTCAAAAGTGTTTTTCAAGTTTACCTAGGTTATTATATTTATATAGAGTTATTTATTTGATTTTGGGTGCTGCGCCCTGCAGTACTATTCATTGTCTGCCATTGTATATATTTGTACTGACTCTTCTATATAATTATGCCCTGTCCTTGTGGCCTGGCTACTAACTTGGCCCATTTAGCAGAAGCCACATACAATTAGCATACAGCGCGTTTCTACATACATAATAAATGAACTAATGTATTGGGACGTTAATAATATTGTTTATAAATAAATCGATGACGTTAGAAATGATTAACTGCCAGACAATACAAATTGTTTACTAATAGTTAGATTCATGGTATGGCCAACGTAGACGAGAGATGTCTGAGAGATTCGCATCGCAATATTCACATAAATTACAATATTCGGTGAGCGCTTAAAACGTGAGCTAAAAAAGCAATAAAAACAACGATAATAATAATAATAACAACAACAACAACAACAACAACATCAATTGAGCGGCTCAATAATAAGCAAATAAATATAATTACAGACCCGTCCGATAGCTAAATGCTCAGTCAAGGACGTTGAAGGCCATTCAACGGCGCTTTTTGGGGGTTGCGGCTCCCTCCCTCACTCCCTCCCTTGCACCTAAGCCCGTTATGGACCATGCCGAGCATGCTAATCAAGACACAACATTAAGCCACCAGATTGATGCTGGCCCATAAATTTGCCCCAGGGCAGCCAAAGGGGGCGGCAGCCGCAGCAGCAGCCGCAGCAGCAGCAGCTGCAAGGCCGTAGCCAAACTGTAAATAGCCTGCAGCTCATTACCATTAGCCGTTGGACGTTGTTGGATGCACTGCCGCATCGTTCAGTTTATTGTCTAAAAATAAACGTCCAGACTATCGACATGGCCTAAAGCCTAAGCCAGGGCCCGAGCCATGTTTTCCTGCTCGATGTACGTTGTTGTTGTTTTATTTTTATTTTTATTATTATTAATTAGCACGGCTCATTCGTCGGGGACGGGGCCAGAAATCTGACAGGAATGCTGACTACGTGCGGTGGTAAAAGCCATATAGCTTATGCTATAGAGCATATATAGCATGGGGTGTTGGCGCTTTGGCGCCTCTCATCAAGGCGCCCAGACTGCGTTGGGCTGCAGCCGATGCAGCAGCTTTTGGACAAAGCCTTGTTGCAAATTAATTGGCAATGGCTTCTTACCAAAGACAGTCAACGGACCGGCCAGAAAACATTTTTAATGGCAACACTTAGGAGCTGCTATAAATAAAACTACCTTCGCATGGGGCTTGCAGTTTCTAGTTTGTACCTCATTTTCATTGTCAATCCTTCTGTATGTTCTAAAATGAAGAATTTTCCATTGCTCATTAAAAGCAATGAACGGGGAATGGGCCAATGTTGAATTTTTTATTGATGCAATCAAAATGTGGGAATGAACAATAAAAATAAAACTAGAGTTCTCTAGTCAAGAGGGCTCGACTATGAGATACCCTGCACCCAGTTTCGAAGTGTCGTTACACACATTTATATTGATTAATATCACATACACATAAATGATCTCTGTATAGTATTGTGAGGTAGTAGTTTCTAAGATACGCTAAAACAACCATGATATTTATCAATAGATTTCAAAGAACTAGAGAAATATATCGGAAAAATATGATCTCGATCTGCGCATATAGTCCGTTACATTCGCGCAGAAACATTATACCCATTTTACCCATTGGGTTCTAGAATATAAAACCCATCTGATATAAAAAACTCTTTCCAAATGCAGCCAGCGGCAATGGATCTTCTTGTAACTCGTAACGCATACCATCGTAATACCATCTAGGAATTGGCAAAGCGCCCAAATGGT
Source organism: Drosophila nigromelanica (assembly GCA_004149465.1). NCBI lineage: Eukaryota > Metazoa > Arthropoda > Insecta > Diptera > Drosophilidae > Drosophila > Drosophila nigromelanica. Next base: position 278,560 of record SCDS01000136.1, on the reverse strand, counting down.
GAGCTTGCCGTCTAGTGTTTATGTGGCCAGGACTCATAAAACTGTAAGCTGTTGCCGGCTATTTGATGCTTGTTTTTGCTTTTAATGATGTTGATGATGAACAAGACAGGAAATACCCATTCTTTAGCTTAAGTGCTCAAAGTCAACACAGCGATGAGGCCACAAGCAGCTAAAAGCAGGATATTTTAGCAAATTGTAGAAATTGGAAAAGAAAACCTTAGAAAATTAAATATATTTTGAAATTCTTTTTTTCATTCATTGCAATAAATGATAGGACAGAGCGAGAGCTTTGAGTGTTACATAGCGAGAGGAAAACGTGAAGAGAGAGGGAGATAAAGAAACATAACAGTAGAAACAAATGTTGTTCGGTTGCCTAAACACTTGATGATACTTAAGTTTATGAAAATCGCATAGAAGGGTAACTTTAGTTTTTTAAACTGCTTCAAATATTCGCATAATCTTATTATAACCCTGTTACCTGCTTTGATAATGTGAATGGTATAAACATCATTAAAGCTCTTAGGCAAAAGACTTGAAAGAGTGCGTCTAACTATCAAAGAAATCAGTTGATGCCGCTAAAACTATCCCAAGCCGGGCTTAACTGCTACTATAAATTATTGTCACTCGTTTCGTCAATGTTGTATGAAGCCCCTTAGTACACAGCGGCTTCCAGTGCAAATACGAATATGAAGCGAAAGAATAGTTAAGAACAGAATAGAACACTTTGCCAACTTAACTACTGGCACTTTATGTTGTTGGTTGAATAAAACTATAAACGCTCTTCTAGGGAGCTCTCCAAATTAAGCTCGCTTATTCATAACATTTATGGCTGGCCAGTGGCCAGTGGACAGTGGACAGTGGCCGGCAGGCGATCGCATGCTGATGATTAGATAAAACGACGACGCGACGTACGGTGACCGCGACGAACGCAACAACGCCCGGATCCGGAGCTGGGGCCAGACCTAGAGACGACCCAGCTATTTATGCACGCAACAACTGAACTGCGGCCCGAGTTCACTTTTCTCAGCACTGAAGTATTATAATTAAAAGTAAAAGACACTCCCGACAAACGGTCTCAGCCGCAGTGGAATTAGAATTAGAATTATGTTTCCTTAATGAGTGCCACCAGCTGCTGCCGCTAAACATCATTCGATATGAGCGAGAGGTTCAGTGAACTTCGCGCCCGGCTTTGACTTTCCCAACCCAATGCAAAAAAAACAAAAAACCAAAAAAAATACAACGAAAATTAAAAAAAAAAACCCGAAAAATAAAAACAACAAACACTCAACGATGCCGCCTTTAACTGTAAATATATTTAAAGATTTTATTTTTCCCTGAGTATTTCGTATGGGTTGGTTCTGTTTTCTGTTTTGAAATTTGCATAAATTTTGATTTTGCATTTGAAAATGCTGTGCGAATTTTTAGCTACGCATTCGAGTGTTTACATAACACTACAGTCCACATTCGATGAATGAACCTGAACCGTAAAGTAAACAGCTTTGGGTATACTATGCCGCTAGCCAAACCGACAAATTTGCATCAGTTTCGACAAGTCAAATTAATCAAATGCCCCAGGTTGTTGCCAAAAGAGACAACCGCGATTCACTGTGGGACACGGCGAGCTTCACTGAGCCCCACGGTAGCTTGGCTAAGTTTACGCCCAATTACTCAAAATGCTTGAAGGCGCTCCAAGGGTTATCCATGTCGAGTCTGACATATTTACTCAACAAACCAGCCGCAAGCGTCGAGACGATCCATAGTTCTCCAAGTTCTGTCTAATCAAAAACTTTTACCTATTTGGGGCGTCTGTGTGGCTATGTGTGTGTGTGTGTGTGTGTGTGTGTGTGTGTGGTGTGTGTATGTGTGTGCTAAATGCCCAAATAGCTTCGTGAATTACTTGGGGGCGCCATAAATCAGCCAAGTGGCTAGGAATCTGGCAACTGGCGACTGCCAGCTGTAATTGTCGCATTAGAAACGCCAGCAAAACGCGCGTATAAATCAACTAACACCTACGTAAAATCGTAAGCACTGGCATATAGGGGGGCTTGGGAGGGGCATGTGGTACGTGGACAGGCACTACCGTTTTACAATTTAACGCTGCTCGGAACATTTGCAAAGCAAGCCAAATGAGCATAAATGCCAAAGCGGTCACGCCTCTTTTCATTTTGGCATAATTTGTCGCCCATTTGCCACAGTCTCGTAAATTTGGTTGGAGCTGCGCGTGCGCAAATGTCGCTCCAAAAAGTCGACCGCCAGCACCTCATAAGCGGTTGTCATAGTTGTCACGTAGTCAGCCAGGGAACAGCCGTAGAGAGCCCTGGCCAATAATATTGCACTTCCTAAACTTCCTGGCTTCAAGGAAGCAATTAGCCGCTGAAACAACCGCACAAAAGCCACAAACCGATGATGATCATCTTTGGACTTAAACTTTGAATTCGATGGTCGGTCAGATAAATAAACCTGGCTCAATGCAAAGCAAATACGGGGTAAGTGTGTTTAACAGTTAACAACATTTGTGAGGCAAATTGATTCGACAAGTATTTAAGTTTAATTGAATTTGACGATATTTTTCGGCAAAACGCTCCAAGGCTGCTGATCTCCAGCTTCAGCTGGCTTGAACACAGCCAGCGTGCGCACGACTTCGCACACACACACACACACACACACGCACACACACATACAATTAGTTAAAAATAATATTTTGTATATGCGATTATTGGCTATCTAGGCAATCTACTTTGGCATCAGCGGCCTTAGAATTCGGTCTGGGTCTATGCAAGAAATCCAAGATTGGGTTAGTTGCCCATGCAAGCGATGGCGCTGTCTTTGGCTTTTAACTTGGCCAACCAATGGGGTTGGCCAACTACACTGGGGTTAAGGCGCTTTTCGATATTTCCGCTCGCCAGACGCCATTAGAATCCGCTTTAGTGATTCCCTCGCCGATTACACGTTATGCGAGTGGCATTAAGTTGTCAAGTGTGGGGTGTGCACGCAGGGCATATCGGCTTCTTAAGAGCACTGTCATGTTTTACCAAAATTGTGTAGCTATAGATTAACGTCTCTCAAAATATAGAGTAGCTAACTAATTGTAAAAATGGTCGCATATTAAGACAATTTTTAAAATAAAACTCGGTTCGAACCAATATCTCGATTTTGGTTCATGGTTTTCCATAGCTGTATATAAAGATATTGGTTGGAACATTGTTTTGTAACCTTCATCGCAATTTAAAAATAAATTAAAATTCTTTATTATTTTAAAAGAAAACATATTGTAATTTTAGTCTTCGAAGTTAGGCAATATGTATTTCATATTTTCATAGCTGGTCTATAAATATGAAAAACCTACATATATATCTTTAATAGTGATGTTATCCATTGGAGGCATCGATATATCGGAAAAGAATTAGCGAATTAAAATTGGAACATTCGTTGTTGTTAATAATACATATATATAAATATATATATATATTTTTTTTCTTTCAATACGTTGTCATAGTTTAACACAGTTATATGACTTTTAAAGTGATAGCCTAAATTTTGTTTGAAATATATAACGCCTTGCAAAACAATAAAATATATAATTTAAAAAAAAAAATCTCGTGAATTTTTTGGTAGCGCACTAAGATTTCTCCTAGACCCTACCAGCGCACTTTTTTGATGTATTCTTTTATAATTTGTGTTTTTTTGTTATTAATATGAGTAAGAGTTATTTTGCTGATGATTTAGGGTTCTAAGTTCGCCAAATCCAAAGCAAACCAGTTTTTCATTTGTAACTTATTTTCGTTTGCTTCACATCGCCTGTTTTTTTTTCTGCCCCATGCATGGCGTGTGTTCTCTGTGTGTTTTTCTCTTTCGTTAAGGTCTATTTCAAGGTTCAACGGCCGCATCAAATGCCAGCGCTTAATGGATGTGTTGGTGTTCTTCGCTGATCTCCTTTGAATGCCACAGAGTGATGTCTGCTGTTGTCTCATTAAAAGCTTAAGCGATTCAAACAAATGCAGGCGCTGCATTCGGTTCTTTAACCGTGTGTCTTGTGGCATCGTCATCGCCAAATTAATGTTCCAAGTTGGAAACGCTTTCCAAATCTCACAATTCGAATCAATTTCAAGTGCAACTGTCAAAGTGCTTGATGGCCCGTTGTTACGTTGGCGGCGCAGTTGTTGGCTCTTCCTCAGTGTCAGGGCCATTGTCGTCGCCTCAAAGAGTCAACAGCATTTGACAGCTGCTAATTGGCTAACACGTCGGACAAGCATCGATACAGCGGCACCCACACATTGGCGGGGAGCAGTGTCCGCTCCAAGAGCTCACGCCTCTAGCAGCGATTCCCCATTCATATTTACGGCTTATTAATGACTTTTCTATTGACATGATTTTTACGCACGCAGCCAAGTTAACAAATTTTTTTTTTTGTCTGGGTTTCCAACTTCTCCTTCTGTTGTCCGTCTGGCCCTGCCCCATGGGCACATTTTGCGGCTGTCAAGGCCAATTGCATTAATTTCATAATTTTATTATAATCGCACAATTATTCGAATTGGAGCCATGCGTCTGCATTGTTTTCGAAATTTTTGAATTTTGCTCACGCATCGGGTTTTTCGGTACTCGATCAGAAATAGATTGGGACGTCGCTGCTGCCGGCTGCCATTCACTTTTCACCTAGTGAAGCGTTTCGGGCACTCATAAAATCGAATCCATTCCCGACTAGTTTGTAGTTTTTGTTCTTTGAAAAGTTCTCTTCCAATTGTAACGGTACTTTTGTTACCATGCGCTGGGCAATTTGTTATTTGTATGTAAGTATTTGCCTGTGTATTTGCTCTAATTTGTATGTTCGAAGCCTCGGTGAGCGGCGGGACAGCCACAGCTGACATTTTTGCTTGCGCACAAAGCAAATACCAAACTGTGCCTAGCATGGCTAATTAGAACGCGGCTAAGCGCGCGCGTACACACACACACAAATACACACACGCGCGCATACATAGACGCAAGCGATTGCATGTGTGTTGCTACAGATATAAATGAAGATAAAGATACAAAAGTATTTTAGCTTGACCCACGCAGCCAAACACAATGCGTTGAGTTCATTGTTTCTGCTTTTCTTAACTGTTGCGAATCTATTTGCAAATTTCACAGCTTTGACAACATTTGTCCTATGCCCATTTGTCGGAGCTCTTAAGATGACAGACACGTTGCCATCGACGAGTCGGTGGCGTTGCCATCATGCCTTTGTTAAGCCAATTTCGTGGTCCATGTAACTAGGCCACTTGTGCGCTGCACTCGGTCCGCGGACAGCCAAAACTGGCAACGGGCATGGGAACCTGGATTGGTACTGGTACTCGTACTGGCAACACCTGGCGTCTTAATTAACTCAAAGTCGCATAAAAATTATGCGTTTCGTGGTCAGTTGAACTCAAAAGCGCATCAAGAGCCTTAATGGAATACACTGTGGAGCAACACAACACTCGCTGGGGGCCCCTTTCAGATTGTGTCTGCTTGACGTAGACGAATTGCCATCTACAGAGGGGGCGTAACGAACATTCCAAAATAATTAAAAACGCACAGTTTTATTGGTTTGCCATGTTTACGAAGCGGGTTCTAGAGGCTAGAGACTGTAAATCAGTTTATCTATATATAGTAAATTAAAGGCAGTATGCTTCGATTGTTATAAAACTTTTATTGCTCAAAGATCATCAAGAAGATTACCAAAAAAAAAAAAAAAATAATAATAACCCATATCCTTGAAGTTTTTAGAGTTTAAATGCTTACGATACTTTGCTGAAAGATCAAGGACAAATCAAAAATAAAACCTTCTGCACAAACATATCTTATCGCATGATTCTTAAATGATTTTTCAAGCGGTAAATGACATCAGTTGCTTATTTTTTGCGCAGTCTTTTCTGCAGAACGTGTCTTAAACATTATTATTCTTCAATGCATAATTTACTATCTGCATATATGCATAATGATAATTCTTTGTGCTTTGTACATTAAATACCAAAATTATATTCAGCTGCAGCTCCTTTCTAATGCCACTTTCCAAAGACGTTTGGGCTTAATCGATAGCTGGCAATTTGAAAGAACTGTCCAATATGATTGCTTTCTTTGTTTCAAGTGAGTTATTAAAGCGTAATTAATAGCATTTTAAATTAATTAATTCTGCATATTTATAAAACAATTAATGAAGTTCGTAGAGCATTTGGCGTCATTAGTAAGAAATAGAAACAGAAACAGAAACCAAAAACAAAACATAATCCACAACAACAACACCAATAACAAAAAGAATTCTGTTGCTCATTGAGCTCTAAAATTGGCGTGCGTTGAAAGTTATTTCTGATTGATGACAAAATATTAAAATAAAAGAAATTAATGAATTCCTTGTAAGCCCACAAAAAAACCACACTCAGAAATAACCATGAAACAACCTTAAGCCGTATAGTAAATCGTTTCTTGGACTTTCAGAACGATGCCGCTGTTGCCTGTCACTTTATCCAAATACTTATGAGATATGTATTTATTTGTTTTTTCAAAACTTTATCTAATTATTATTATGTAAAATTTTGTATTATTTTTGGCGCATCGTTTGTTCGTTTAAAAGCGATTAGAACGCACGATGAATGTCTTGGCTGGGATTTGCATAGAAAACTAGTTGCTGGAACTGAGACAGAATGACTAGAACGTTGCGTGAGTCAGCAGCTTCTGCGTGTTACGATATTACGTATTTCCCCCCTCACACACTACCCAGCAGCTACTATAACTATTTATAAAAAGGTTACGAAATGAATTTGCATTACAAAACAGTTGCTGGCAGGGGACATTTTTGTTAGTGATGCTTAAAAGACATTTGTGGATCACCACGCCCCAAGTCGTTGACTTGAGCGATGACCACGGGGCCCCCTTCCCTAACACCGTTATCAAGATGCTTATCCGACGTGGAAGTTTAGCCCGGGAGCTGGCACGTCGAATTCGCAGATAAACGCAACGGGCTAACGACCTGCAAAAGTTTTCTGGCAGCCAACTTTTAATAGCGACAATCGCAAGCGCATGTTGAGATACTAAAATGTTGTATTTATGGAACACTCTGATTGCTTTTGAGTCAGAAAAAAATAAAAAACGGAAATACCTACTAACCGCACAGAAGGTATTTAACAAGTTCGTGTTCTAAGTCTTTTGTTTCAGCACGCAAATTTTACAACATTTTCAACACTTAACAAAAATAAAAACAATCAAACAGCACCAAGTGGCAATAAAGTGGAATTTATAACTAACAACAACAACAACAAAAATTAAGTAAGGCTGTGATATATGTCAACAACAAACAGCAGTAACATCATCGTCATCGCCCGTTTTGGGTTAACGAACTGCGTGCTCAGCTTTAATATTAATTTATTCATAAAGCTGCCGACCAAAACAAGCATTAAACATATGCACAACATTGCTAACATTGATAAGACGCACAAATTAAATGCCTGTTTGGCCGAATCAACTGTATCAGGTGCCGGTCGCTGCTGGCCAATGGCCAATCGATTCGCATGCTAATAGCGTGAAATTTCTCAAAAAAAAAGGAGAAATAAACAAAAGAAAATAAGTTACTTGGCATATAGTTTTGTACAGATAGTGTCCGTTTATGCTACACACATTCTGCTAAATAGCTGCGCATCTTGGATTAAGTTTTTCATTTAAATATTATACGATTGAGATAAATTAGCCAGAGCCAAGCACCATACAAAACAGAAGACCACAAGACAGCCGTGGGCCAAGAGCAAAGCGCGCGTGTTTTTGCTTGGCCTTTTGTTTGGCGTGAAAGCTTTTTCATCAGCCAAATTCAAAAGCCTTTCTTTTTTTCGTTCTTTTTTTTTTTTGGTTGCTTCTGAACGCTGTTTTGTCAGTTAGAATTGGGCGCATGCGTTTTAACAATTGCAAAGCTAAAAGGCTTATGGGCTTATGAGTTATACTATGTAAGTATGTTGACTGAAAAGCGCTTTTTGGTAGCTTTCCCCCAGCTCTGCAGCTGAAGGTCGTTTTGTGATTGTGTGACGAATGTTGTTTAATATTATTTCATAGACCAATTTGATCTGGTATCCAGTATGTGCTCTGACACCAAATCTGCAAAGCAATATAATAACTGAAGTAAAAGATACAAACTCTCTAGAGATTAGTTTTTGCGAAAATTCGCAATATCAATATAATGGCCTATAAATGTTACCATTTCTTTTATTTTGATTCAGTAAAGTGTTCTGTCTACATATTTTGAACAACTCCTACCCACTTACATGGCTACAGGGTATTAGCACACAAGCTTAAATATTTTAGCATCCCTGACACTTACACCTTTCTGGCCGCCTATTAGTGCATAGCTAACACAAATATCAAATTGGTTTAGAGCACACTGATTAACGGTAATTTAGCTGGCTGCACAGCCAATTAACAGCCTGCCGCCAGTTGAGTTGGTTGAGATTGTGAAATGCTATTGATGACGCTGCAGCCGCTGATGACGATGACTCCGCTGCATTGAAAATCAGAGCTAAGCATGGGCTAAGGTACAGGTGAGTGAGTGGATGCGTGAATATGCATGTGTGTGTGTGTGTGTGTGTGTATGCTAACAATAAAGGTAAATTTGTGGTTGAGCTTATCTTCAATTTGCTAACGAACAGTTGCCAAAAAAAATCAGCGTTCGAGATTGGAGATTAAATTGATTGTGCAATCGGGCGATTGGCGAAAAGCACGCAACGTGCCAATGTCTGATAATAAAAGATTTCCATGGGCTCCAATGTGGCAGCAGCAGCAGCGGCAGCCGCGACAGCGGCAGCAGCAGCAATTGAAACATTAGCGTTATTGTTGGCCAAAACATTTGCGTTGACCCATTTCCAAAGTGCACGCGAGGCAAAGGCAGCGACCCGTTCCATGGCGTCTCTTCACTTCACTTCTTCACGATAGCGCAGACAAGTGTTTGTGTTTGGGTTGTGGGTCTTACACCCGGTCACCAGCAGCAACAACAGCAATCACAGGCACAACAACAATGAATGCTTTTGAAACTGGCCGTTCGAGTGGCGCTTAGGCGGCTTTTGGCTGCTTTTCGGTGCCCGTTTTGTATGTCAATTGCTGCCGTTGAATTTGGCCGCAGGCGGTCTGCCGGTCCCAGCTCTTCCTGGCCAAATGAAACGATTTGAATGCGCATAAATTTTGACGCGCCGCATAAAAATAAAAAATAAAATAGAAATAAAAAACACCAACAAATTCAATTAACGTAGCATCCAGCAACAGAGCAATTGTCATCTCAGCAATTTGGACACCCATTGAATCACGCTTTTGCTATTTTTCCAATAAGTACTCGGAGTTTTGTGCACTAACAATCATTAATTACGCCGCATGGCGGATGTGGTATCGGAGATGCGATTTGGACACTGTTAGCGAGAACCTTCGTACATTGCTGGCAATTAGAGGTAGAGTTTATTGAGCGGCGCTTCATGAATGAATCAATGAATCAGTGATAATGCCTGGCGCATCTGCTATTTATAAGTATGATTCTATATAATCAAGTACGTGTATGTAAGTATGTGAAGCGTTTATTTGTTATCTAAAGTGCACACAATATTTATGCCCTGTAATTGGATGCAAATGGATGGCAAATGTGAGAAGGCAATTTTAGTTCTATATATAGACAATATTTAATTCAACCATAGGTATTGATTCCAAGACTGGAAAAAATTTTAAATATTGATCAGTATTTATTTATAGTAATCCCATATTGAGCAGGTAACTTACTTCTAAAAATATGTTATGCTTTATTATTAGCACTCTTAATTATTGGCAAAAATTAACTACAGCTCCAATACTCAATATGTTTACAATACATTTTTAAATTATAAAACGATATTATAAGTTTTGTGCTTGACCAAGGGTATCTTATCGTCGAGTACAAGTGTACAACAACAATATAGCTTGTTTTGCATTTAGATAATTGCACATAACTATGGCCCGCAATGCGTCCTGCACTTGGCTAATACTTCCGTCCCAATCTGTGGCAACGGCCAACGGGTCTCGCATCGCGCTGCATGTTGCTGGCAACATGTTGGCAACCTGTGCAGCAACATTTAAGCTGCTGGCCGTGCTATTTTTAGCCACATGTTGCATTTATTAAAATGAAAAATTATTCAGTTAGCGCTCTTTCTTCCTAGGCTGGTTTTGGCGCAGTTTATGCATAATTTATTTATTTTATTTATTTTTTTCTGTTGTATGTATTTATATTTATTTGTTGTATTTTTTTCCATTAATGTGTGCTGTTTGCTTTTTTAAATTTTTTTTATGATTTACTAGCGTCCCGGGCGAGCGGCTTGTGCAGTTTGTGCATTGCATCATATTGGCTGGCTTGTGGCTTGTCTCTGATGCAATTCGCTGAAACTTGTCTTACCGGCTTGCAACGGGCTCAGTTACAATTCGATACGCGAGCGCCACAATTTAAATCCTCAGTGTCAATGTCGCACGATGCCGGCTAGCAAATCTGCAACAACAACAACAACAACAGCAAATACAGCAAATCTTCTCTGTGGCGACGACCCTGGTTAACTGCACTTTAAGTTTGGCGCGCTGCGTGCTTGTAATTTAAGCGGCCTGCCTAGCAATGTCATTTAGTTGTTGATAAGAAGCAGTTGCTGTTGTTTTCGTCGTTGCTGTTGCTGTTGTTGCTGCAAATGCAGTTGCAGCATTTGTTGCATTTGGCTCGGCACATAAATTCATTAGAAACCCTGGCCAGCGTGGCATATCTGATAACCGAGCGCTGAACGCTCAACGCTGAGCGCCTGTGCCGCTGACAGCAACAAGCTGCAAATTTAGCTGCAATGACTATTTGATATATGGCCTTTATTTCCTGTTTATGCTGATGAGCTGATGGTCGGCCGTTGAGGCCCAACCAACGCACTGGGCCCAAAGCAGCCAATGGGAAAAGTATCATTGGGAAAAATGCAATTTGGTAGAATTTCATGCATATGACTCAAATGACCCAAATTGCAGTGCAAACAGCAAAAACCACAACAACAAGTAACATATAATGTTGTTATTTAAATTTGGCAAATAACAACAGCAACAACAACAACAACATCAATGGCAACTGCAAGGAGTGAAGAAGAAGAACCTGTTTGTTATTAAGTTTAGCATATATAAACAGAGTGCCCCAAGGAGAAACTCAACATTTTGGTCAGCCTCAATAAAAATGTTGTAAATTCCTAGAAGAAATGATTCATAAAAATGCACGCAGCTAAGCAAGTGTCATTGTACCCTATAAAAAGAAAGGGTAGCTTACCAAAAGCTTTGGATATTATCACAACAGGGAAACGAAATTTTAAAAATTAAAAAGAAATCAAATAAAGGAAAGGAAAAGTATAACAGGAACTTTTCAAATAATGTTTATTTATATATTTAAATATATTTAATATGAGAATGAACTAGAACATTAAACAAGATTTATATTTTAATATATACAAATTAAATAGATTTTTGCAATCGATACATTTAACATAAAGAACTTAAAATTTAAATTTAATAAATTAATTATTAATAATTTCGACATAAGTTCATAGAATAGAAGCGATCGAGAGCGAGTTAAAATCTCTTCTCAAACGATGTGCAGGGTATGTCATAGTCAAGCAGCTTGATAATTAGTTGTGGTTAGTGTTTATTCTGTAAGCTGCACCCACTTGAAATCTGTAAAAAAGGCGCAAATGTTTTGGAATTTCATGTGGCGACATCTTGAACTTGCCACTTGTTGTTGTTGCTGTTGTTGGTTGTTGTTGTTTTTTGCCTGCAGTGAGAGTCGTTTGTTTGCCAGCCTCATGTTTGTTAGAGAAATCGATTAGAACCAACAAAAACAACAACAATGACAACAGCAACAAGAACAACAAAGCGAACGATTGTATTTGGCTGCTGTTGCGGCTGCTGCAGTTGCGGCTTGGAACCTGAAACTGGGCAACTTGCAACGTGCTACATACAACATGCAGCGACTGTGCATTTATGCCAGTTTCTGCCAAGTCATCATCAACGCCAGCCAGCACTTTGATGAGCTGCGTGCTCAGCGCTGCGTAAAGGTGTCAATTTTAGCGCACAGATGCCATTTGAGCCGGCTGCTTTCTACATACGTGCTGCAACTCGATTTTGCATGTGGCAAATACATTTGCCTAATTAGCGGTAGCAAGAATTAGCGATACCGCCGCCAAACACAAGACAATGCTATGCAATATTTGCACATCAATCAAGTCAAATCAAATTTGGTAAAGATGTTGAATATTATTTTTACATTTTTTTTTTTGCAATGATTGAAAGCTATTGTTAAATGCTGCAAAAGGGCGCGGGGCAATAGAAGAACGAAGAGAATGTCAGCAAAAATTTAATTGCATACTCTTTACTTTGAGGACTCATAGATAGATGCTGAAGATTGAAGACTGTACGAAACTATAGAATATGTCGTATTCAATTCGTTTTTTTGTTTTTTTTTTTGTTTGTCTAGTAGTTATGCAAATTGCAAACAAACGAGTCGTAATAAACATTATGCGCTGTTTGGTTTATTATTTGAAAAATTAATTGTCGGGGCCAAACGAGTTTGAACAAAAAATGAATTGCGCATGCAAAAGAATTTCCGCACATGAACACGCCCCACACACACAAACACGCACAAAATTTCAATAATAAATCTTTTATCTATAAAAAGACAATAAAAGTAGCCGAAAAACCCTTTCACCGATTGGCTTTCAAAGGTATTAGAATAAGAATGAATGCCTCGACTAATGAACGAAAGTGAAGTGAAAGTCATTTGCATATCGTCTGCGATATGTATATATGTATATATGTTCGCATATTATATTAAAATGATGGCACCGGTTCGTCAGTTGGCCGCTTGCCAAAAACAACGCATCGTAAACGCAGTTTTTACGCCCAACAAAATTTGCAAGCGGTTGAATTTGTCTTTTTTTTTATTTTACACATTTTTAATGCAGCGAAAGTATGAAATGAAAATTGAAACGGAAAAACTTTAACTAAAGGCCGACTAAAGTTCATATTCTAAAATCAAATTGGGCAGTATATAAAGTTGTGAAACAGAAAGTAAATCGTAATTCAGGGAAAGTTTTAGCCAATGTTACGACCAATGTTTTTGTCTGCGCTCGGTTCGTCATTTGTTTATGGCGTAACTTTTTGGGCCAGATGCCAGACGCAACAGATACACTTAGGGAAAGAAAAAAGAATTGCCAATGAACCAAATTCCCATTTCAAAAACATTTTTTTAAAATTCTAAAATTTAAAAAAAAAAAATGAGAAACCTTTATCTAAGAAACGTCTGTTTCAAGTATAAATGTTTTTATAAAGAGTATTTTATACATAACTCAAGAATCATGGTTAAATTTATTTAAAATGTAAATATGAATTAAAAAATCATTAATACAGAGTTAAAAAATATTCAAATTTTCCTAAAATTTGATAAAACCACGCCTACTTTTATTTTTCTTTCAGTGTACATTTGAGCACTGGGTCATTAATCATGTATCAGAATAATAAAACATGTTAATGATGGCACAATACGAAAGACGGAGCTGTAACTAAAAGCTAAGCCAAATTTAGAGCCTGGAAACCGACCAAAACCCACGTTAGGAGCATGTTTAGAACATGTTAAAAGCGCTGCGTGAGAAGCGCTCGCAGGTCAGCTCAGGAGCATTGAACCCTAGGCGGCGACAATACCAGAATAAGGAAGTGCCAAAATGGCAAAAGAATTTGTTGATGATGAAGAAGATATTATTCTTTTTGGCTTGAATGCCGAAAACCTTGAACCCGTCTCAACTGGCCCCGGCTAGCTGCTGTAAGTCAGGTAAATTTGAGGCCATGCTAAATCTTTTGGTCAGCCTTCACTTTATTACAGTTATAAAGCTTTGGCTCTGCCTCTGTCTCAGATATTTTCTGGCCGTGTTAAGTGAATGAAAGTGCTGCAGCCATGGCCAAAAACGTTTGGGCCATTTCGGTTGATCATTTGGTTTTACTTTCTAAATTGGCATTTGCTACACATGCGCAGAAATAATCACAGCCAGAGATGAACTCGCTTGAACTTCCGTCAAGTGCCAAGAAACTTTGCATGCTCAGAGCTTGCGATATGAGTAAATTGTATGCTGCGGCAGAGCGGCCAAGAAAGGTGAATCACACTTTCTCCCCGGGCAGAGCATGTTGCATGAATTATATGTCGCGATCAGAACGTTAAACCTACAACATGGCACGCGGCAAGCGGCAACTGCCAAGCAAGCGGCAGGCAACTGGCAACTGGCAACTGGCGGCCGGCGTCAATAATCAAGATAAATGTCGGCCAGCTCATGGGTGCGTTGCAAAAAGCCCCAAGAACCCGATCTTGATGATGACTAATGGTACAGTTCTTAGCCTTAGTCAGCTGGTTTTACAGCTTATCAGACTAGGGTTGCATTAAACTGCGATTTGTCTGTCACGGTGATCAGCAGTTTGTGTGACTTTATATTTACCAGCTATTTGAAACAGTATTCCGAATATTAAGTGCTTCATTTATCAGCAAAAGAATTAATGCTGATCTTGAACAGATAGCACAGCTGCAGTGATCAATTTTGAAAAGAGAAATTGATCATGCCATGAAAAATATAATATATATAGTATAAAATTTTACATTAATCTTTAACTGGTATCAAATATAAATTGATTGAAATTAAAGATAATCTAAATATTTGGAAAGAATTTTTGCTGATACTTAAGTGTTCACTGAGCGAAACTGATCACCTGTAAAAAGAGAAACTGTTGATGATTTTCTTTTTTTTTTTGTTAATGATTAAAGCTATAAGCTGTGTTCCAAATATGGAACTTGGTATACAAATGATATTATACATGCTATACGATTAATCAAAAGTTTTATTTATGTTAAACATTCAAATATTAAAGCTTAAGTGAATATATCTGAAGAGAGAAACTAATATATTTTTTATAATGATAAATGCATTTATCAATTTTTTTTTACAATATATACTATACTACATACCAGTAAATCCCACTTGCAGTATCTTTCTCTTATTTTAGATGAGCTTTAAACTTCTCTTCAGTCTGAATTTCGGCCTGTATTTATCTCAGCATCTCTGTCTTACTAAAATAGGTGAAAATGTTCGTGTTGGGTTATTTTTGACTTCGACTTGAGTACAGTGTTAACATTATTGTTTTAATTAGATGCTGTGCTCATAATGAGTTGTCTGGCTGTTTTATTTATAGAACTGACCAACTATCTGCACATCATTTAGTCGTCGTTTTGTGTCACTTAACCGAGGAACTCATAAACAAACCCATATACAACACACACACGCACTTACATATGTGTATGTTTTGTTTAAAGTGTATGTAAGTCGGTGCATTGGTGCATCTGTATCTGGCGCGTGTATCTTTGTATCTAGGCAGCACAATGTAGCGCTGGGCTTGACATTGGCCAGCCTAATGGCCGCACATGTGCCACGATCGAGTTCGAGTTCGAGCCTGAATCTGAGTCTGAGCCATGATTTTGTCGTGCCCATGTCGCACAAACCGTTTTCGTTTTCAATGCTAGCTGGCCCTAAAGGCGGTCAGTCTAAGCTGGCGGGGGGAAGGGCCTAAATGGGTAGGAGGAGAGGGAAGGGGGTATGTAGTACTGGCACTGACTATGCATGGCATGCATTCAACACACGATACTTGGCATTCTTAGCAGGCCGCCATCGTCGTTGTTGTTGTTGCCTGCTGCCTGCGTGAGTTTGTGTCCAAAGTCTTTTGTTTTGCAGTCTTCGGCCAGAGTCTACTATCGATCGGGCATGATCGTCGTCGTCATCATCATCATGGTCGTCATGGGCTGGACTCTGCCTGGCATGCTATTTTTATTACATTATGCTGCAAAATAGTAACAACAAGGGACGCAAAGCCTTACCCCACCACCCACTCCACTCCCTTTCGTGTTGTCAACGCTGACTGTTGCATTGTTTTTCATGCGCAGTCCATTACATGATTTTATTATGTTCCTGGCATTCGCAGCGTCATGTAGAAAATGCGGCTGCGCTTTTGTTTTAGTGGTTGTCACTTTTTGCTTGGCTTGTGGCGAGTGGCAAGTCCCACTGTTGCAACTCCCAAGACTCAGTCCAAAGATCGGCGGCAACACGCACGCTCTAATGAGCAAAAATCATTTAAGACGCAGCTATTTTTAGGTTGGCATTTGCTATATATAGATACACAGCGCGAGGCTGCAACCCGAGGCCATGGCCTGATGCCTGATGCGGCGGCTTTATTGGGCTTCCAACTGGCAAACTGGCAACGGGCGAACTGGCTAACTGGCAGACTGGTTATTTCTATGCGGTTGCTGCGGGTATGGGTAATGCGATCTAATGCATGCAGGAATTTTGCATTCTGCAGCGCCGAAAAGCAGCCGCAGCAGAAAAAGAATCAGCAGCAGCAGTAGCAGCAGCAGCAGCAGCCACTGACAAAGCACATGGAGTTCATTAAACAGACTATCGGTCAAGTACCTAAGACGGCGTCTGCTTTGGCTAATTGCGCGTGCGCAACCAACGGAAGCGACGCCAGCCAACCAGGCAGTCTAAGACCAACTCCGACTCCAACTTTAACATCAACTTCAAGCCGAAGCCCAAATCCCAATGCGGACATTGTGTTTAAGCAGCTGTGGCGGCCACTTCTCATGCTAATTAAAGCGAATTGGGCAAAGGCACAAGTGAAGTGGAGTGATGTGTGCTGAAAGAGACCAAAGAACGGTTCTTAAATCCTAAATCGTTGCAGACAACAACAGCAACATGTTAATTTCAACTTGTGCCGCCGTATTTCGTGGAAGAGTTAAGAGCACGAAAGTATGAATTACAACTGATGCGCAAAATTGAAGAGCCCGTCAAACAACGGGCAACGGACGAATGAGCAAACAAAAGGAACCGTTCCACGGAGTACTTGGTGACTTACTCTGCATCAAAGTCGTTGCACTTTCGCGTCTCTGCCAAAAAAAAAAAATAAAAATAAAAATAAAAATAAAAATACATATACAAATTTGTTGCTATAGTATTGCGATACAGATGGGACTGCCCCGATAAGCTAATGACGGCGGGCACTGGGCCTTAGTCAGCCAACCGCAGAGCCGTCGTTGCTGTGGACACTTGGCGAGTGGATGCTAAAAGGCATCTTCTTCATCTTCCAATTTCTTATTCCCTGTATTCATTGACAAATTAAAAGGGGCATAGTGATGTTCTTTAAATATATGTAATATAGTCTAGCCGATTCTCAAAACTATATAATCTTTGCTTGTTTACCATATACAGAACAAATTTAGTTTTTTTTCTATAGCCTCCCATTATCTTAATAGCGATAAATATAGATTTATTTATTTATTTTTCGCAGATCTCGGAGCTTGAGACACCAAATTGGATATATAAATTGGATATGTAATGAACACAGATCAATTATGGCTAAAATGAAGTTCCAATGTGTTTGGCGACGGCTGAAAGCTCAAAGTACAGGGTGTATCCAATTCGGGCAATCACCACCAGAGTAAGCTTACTTGTTTTTTTTGCACTTTTGATGAACTGCTATTGGAGCTACAAATTACGGTTATGCATACATTATATAAACGCAGATATTTTATTTACTCTAGTGGGGAAGAGGGTCGGTGCGGGGGATGGCAAATATCAAGCGTTAAATTGAAATTTCAAAGCTGCAGCAAAGCAAACACTGCAATGATAACACAGTCAGTGTCGAGCAATTCCAGTTGATAAACATACACATACACACACACACTCACACACACACACACACATACAGGCGAAGCTGCCAGAGCATGCACAGACACTGCTTAAGAGGGGGGCGTGGCAATGGCAATGGCATCACTTAATGCACTGCAATGTTAAATGCTTTTATCAAGGATTTGATGCCCAAATCCAAGGCAGTCGAGCAGCCCGGCAGCCCAGACAATCCAGACAAACCAGACTACAACAATGCCATGAAAAACGATTCAGTGCTGGCTAACAGGGGCAGAAGTAGGTGGGGAAGGGGGGTGGCCAAGGCGGGGCTGACTCTGCAGACGGTTGCCAGTTGGCGACTCTCGTGCGACATTGAAATTGATGATGTGCTGCTGCCTGAGTCGCTGCCTGAGTCGCTGCCAGTGTTGCCTGCCATTTCTGTAGTTTTTGCTGCTTTCACTTTTTTTTGTGTACGTTTTTGTTTTTGTTTGTCTCTAGCATTTTGGCCAGACACTCAAAAACTTCCCCTCATTGTCACGTTGTTTCTGTTGTTGTTGTTGTTGTTGGGGGGTAGCAAGGCGTCAGAGCGTGCTGAAGCTGTGTCTGTTCATCTCGTAGTTTCTGCTGCTGCTGCTGCTGCTGCTGCTCCATTGCCCTACGCTCTGTTTGCATAGCCTTAGCGCTGGTTGCACTTGATCCCCCAAAGTGAAATTAAGAAAAGTTTCAATTAAAAAGCATTTAAGTAATCCACAGTTAATGCCAATGCAAAAAAGCGTTTGCCTGGGCCACCATTTAAGGGTGGCTTCACGCGCCTCACTTGCAATTGATTGCTCCACGCTTGGCTGCCGAGGGGTCAGGCAGTGGAGGGTGTGTGTGTGTGTGTGTGTGTGTGTGTATTGGTTGTGTGCCAGTTTGGCTATGTTGCTGCAACCGTTGGAAAGCGTTTTGTTGCTTCTTTTTCTTATTTTTTTTTTTAACATTTTAGCGGGTCACTGCAATTTACTGGGAATTTGCTAATGAAGCGCGCTCTATGGCGATGATGAAGATGTGTGTTGACAGCATCACTATAAAGTTAATTGAATTGTTAATTGGATGGAATTCAGTTGGGCTAATTGACGTTTGTTTTTGCTAACAATAAAGTAAACCTGATACAACTTCCAGTCGTTAATTTTATTTAAATTTTATATATATATGTTATGGGAAATTTTTATTTTAAATGTTGTAGCAGACTATTTGTTTTTTTTTTGTTTTTATTCTATGTACACATATATGCATAGTAGTATATGCTTAAAAAGTAATTTTCTATTTTGACGCAAATTTTCTCTTATTTAATTCTAAGAACTATTCATTGACAGTCTTAGGATCAGTTTGCATTTATGTTTTTTATTCCAATTTATATGACACTGTTCAAAATTATGTGCTTTGTAATTTAATTATTCTTAAGGTGAATAAAAAACAATAAATACGTTTTTTTTAAATTTTAAAGGTTTTTTTTAAATTTCTATAATGTTAGTTTTTCTTTCTATAAAATTCATCTTTATCGCAAAGAATTGCAAACTTTGCAATATCTTAACACACATATTTAATTACATTAGCGAGAACTTCAACGGCTACTTATCAAATTCAACTAATTTGTACACCAACTGTATTTGATCCTTAGGCCATTTTACCACTATAGATAACCCATCTAATTCTATAGAATTTTCCGGGCACGCAACTTGACTTAGTTGCCCTTTTCTGCACCGTACCTAAACAACTGCTCGAGGGTAATTGAAAACGCATGCATTCATTTCTTTTCCCATAGCAAAACAACAACAAAAAAAAAGAACAGACAAAGAAGAAGAAAGAAAAACACTTTTCGCTGGAGCGCTGCAAAAATTGAAAACCAAAACAGCCGACGAGCATAAATTCCCTCGACGAAAATGAATGCTAGCTGTGGCAAAGGCGCGAGTCCCGACTCGATGCGCGTACATTGGCAAGTGCAGCATTGCAGCAGTGCAACATGAGCAAGTGAAACACAGGCGCATTAGAAATGCAACAAATCACAGCGGATGGCGGTGCGTTAGCCGCACTCGAGCGTGGCTGGCAGAGGCACAGGCACTGGCACAGGAAAGAACCAGAATCGGGCATAGCTGCAGACATATGAGTACGCACTTTGGGTGCAACCAGCAACAAGCCACAATAACAACAAAAGCAACAACGAGAACAAGCAGCAGCAATCACAAATAAACGAGGGAGACTGCAACAACGACGTATGCATTGAGTTGCCCGGCAGCGTTTTTCCTTCCTGCAATAAGTCAGCGCTGCGGCAATGTCGGCGGCGGCGGCGGCGGCGGCGGCGTCGGCGACGGTGCAACAGCAAACAAAGCCACGCACACAAACTGCGCTACAAATTGTATCTAGTTACAATTTGCAAACTACAAACAGAGTCGCGTCGAGTTGGGGCGCAACGAGTCAAAGTCAAAGTCGCAGTCAGCGCACACACGCAATGGGGCAAAGTTGTGGGGCAGCAGGAGGTGTTGCAATGGCAGGACGAGGTGGAAGCTGCTGCTGTGCGTGTTGAAGCGCAGTTTTTATTTGCTTGCCAGTTGTTGATGTTGTTGTTGCAACAGATGAAAGCAGTTGAGAAGTTGAGCGCTTGAGTCGTTGAGTTTTTGTATTGAAAGCATTTTCCCAGCTTGGCAACGCGTCGTATGCGCAATTCTATTTTTTTGTTTAACCAAAGCAGGTAATTTACAATGGCAGTTGTTAAGACTTCTTTTAGCCACTGTTCTGGCCAATTCCCCAAATAGCCTTGCCAAATTGGCCGCTGACTGACTACCAACTACCAACTACTGACTGCCAACTGCCAACTGGCAACTGCCAACTGCTGACTTTGGCCAGCAAATCTAATGCGCTTGTTAACGCCAATTGCACAAGATGTTTTGCTGCTTGCAATTTGGCCAACGGTAGCGTTTAATGTCCAATTCGTTATGCTGCTCCCAACAACAGCTTGAGGCCAAGTGGAAAATCAACTTGTCGCTGTTGCGCGAAGAAATTTCAATTAAAGTGCGCGAGCTGCACACGAATTCGGTCCGGGCCTAAATTGGGCGCATCATAAGTCAGAGGCAGCCGGGCAACTTAAAGCTGGAACCAAAAGTGCTAACAAAAGCTGTCACTGGCAGCCAGGCAGCAAGAGCTAGAGAGAGAGAGAGAGAGAGAGAGAGAGATGAGAGAGAGAGATGCACTCAAGCGGTAGACAGATCCTGGCCAGACCCAAAAATTGTTAATGGGTGGCTCTGCCAAGTGTAGTGAAGTGTGCGCCTGGCTTTGAGGCGCGTCAGACTGTGAATGTGAAAAAGCCAAAATTTAAGCATTAAATGTAAGTTGTACTGACGGCAGACAAGAGATGGGACACGATGGAAGAGAGACGAGAGACAGGGCATACACACACAGTCAGACAGCGTGGCAGACAGACTGGCGAGACAGACACAGAGAGAGAGATACGAATAGAGACTGCAGATATGGTTTGCCCCAAAATGAAGCAGTTGAAAAATAGCCGCCAGTCATTTGGCGCGAAATTCAATTCCCGCCTGCGCTGACATGAAAATCGCTGTTTGCCTTCCCATACTCGTCCTCCTCCCGCTTACAACTTTTCCCCAATACTTGGCTGGCTGCAGTCTTGATGATGATGTTGATGCTTGCTTGTTGGCTGTTGCTATCGTTACCATTTTGGATGCCTGACTCTGCCACATTGAGACTCGCAACAGCGCTATGCTTTATGCGTAAATATGTATGGCAAACATGGCGTATGCGCAATCTGCGCTGTGTGCGTTCTGCGTGTAGTGAAACGTGACTGTCGCGGCGGGAGCTCAGCTGGCTGCTGTCCTCCTGTCGGTCTCCGCTACAGCTCTTTGGGCCCTTTTGCAAATATTTATGCTTTACATTTCGTTCGGCACATTGTTTGAATTTATTTGTTGGCATTGTCGTTGTTGCGATTTTGTTTGCCAGTGCGATGATTATTGTTGCCTGGTGTTCTGCTGTTGTTGGTGTTGCTTTTTTCGATGCTGCCGTTGCGGCCAGACGTGCTCATATGGCACTCCTTCTGAATGGGGCATTGTGGTTTGGGCCAACAATTTGCAACAGCGCACAAGCTGAGTGACCTCTTTATTTATTGTTTCTATCAGTGAAGAACTTTTGCTGAAAAGCTACTTTAAATGCGATAAACATTATGTATGACTGAGCATTCTCTGGTGGCTTTTCTCTTAAAATAAGTTTTTGTACCCCCACAAGACATGGTCAGCTCTAGCTAACCGCTTGGGGTCGTATGCCATTCGTTTTCTTACAATAAATGGTAGCGAAATTTATAAATAATTAAATTTATTTAAGTGAATATTTTAAAGCATTTAAGAACTTGTAATATTTTTTTTATTCAATTTACTAGATATACACATAAAAATATTTAAGTGTAGCTACTGATTACAGTAGATAAGTAAATTGGTTCTTTATGTGTCTAAGTCATTAAGGCATCTGAATTTCCGGATTCAACTCTAAGATAAGATATCTTAAAAAAGTGAAATATAAGCCAACACTATTTATAAGTTTATGATTAATAATAATAATAATTATAATAATAATAATAATATAACATAAATAAAAAATGAATACAATCATTTAATGTAAAAAATCTTCGTTCTTCGTAATATTTACTAAAGACATTTGAGCTATTTCCCACTTTAATTATAAGTCACGGCAACGATAAAATTGTTTTCCAAGTAGCGCATACATTAGTTCACACATATCGAAAGAATTCAGGCTATTGACACACAACTTAGTAAATATTTTTTCAAATTTTTAACGTTAATGTTTGTAGGGTCCACAGCACAGCGTTAACTTTGACATGAGAATTTCGTTGTAAATTATATTTTTAGCTGCAGGCATTTAATGTTGGTATCTGAAAAATTAATGTACATTTAATTAACTGTACAGGTTGTTCGGTCAAAAAATGCCTTTAAAAATACACATCCTGGCAAAATGTACGCAAATGCTTTGCGGCCTTGATCATTTCAGGTATCCAAATTGCAAAAATATTTTGCTGCCAACTTTTCACGCCAATTGCGAATAAATTTGTCTTTGCTAATGCATGTATATATATATATATATACATAGAAATAAAAGTTTGACCATTTCTGTTGGCTACCGACAAATGTTTGTATACAATTTAAATTCATTGGCACTGCAAGCGCTTTAGAAGTGCCAAAAACAATGAGCTGCCTAAATAGCTTCTAATTGTTAAGCAAATAGACAGGTTGAATTAGCAGTTGAAAATCCTCACCTGCATGTGGGGGGCAAGAGCTGCGCGCTGACCTGTTGTAGATGCCAGAAAAGAGATAGAGAGAGAGAAATAGAAAATAAATAAAAAGAAAAATGTGTTAAATTTTTTAAACAATGGATTTAAAAATTATACAAAACGTTTTGTAGCTGGGTTGGTCGAAAACGAAAGGGCGCCAACAAATTTACAAGCATATAAAATTTATGGTCACTGCCAAAACACACGCGACAATCATAAATCATCAATCATTAATTGGAGACAACAGACAAAGGAACGTTTTACCGTTGCGCCCCAAACAATGAATTGGGCCGACAAACTTGACCCTGAAATGCAGTCATAATGTGGTCAGACTCTAATTTTAATCCACCCACATATAGATCGAAGTATAGCGACCATTATCTGTGGCAATAAAATATATAGTTTATGTTGCAATTTGCATTTGACCCCCACATTGCTGCCAGCAATTGTTATGGCTGTTGTTGTTCTTCTTGTCGTTATTGTTGTTGTAGTCGGCTTTCATTACAGAGTTTGTTGCCTGTACGTGCCGCTGCACATTCGTTTGGGTTATTAATTTTTTGGCATTATTATTTGGCAGTTTTGGTGCCTTAACACCTTGTTGTACCATTTATTGTTTTTGTTGCTGGTGTCCAGTATCTTGTCCAGTATCTGTCTGGCAAAAAAAGGCAACGAGCCGTGTAAACAGCGTGAGAATTTTCTTGAAGATTATCAAAAATTACTGACAACTTTTTTTTTCTTTGACTGGTTTCATCCACGGTATCTTGATTTGATTCTTGATGCTTCTCTATGCGTGGCCTTTTCGTGTTTATTCTAGCGATTTCCGCAGTTTTGGCTCTGATTGTTCTACTTGTCATCCCCCTCATGCCACATTGGCAAACAATAAAGCAAAACGTATTACAACATACAGGCAGGGACGGAGGGCAAATACAATGAACTAGTCAGACCTAGTACGCCTACTATAGACTAAATGATACCCTGTTAGCCGATTGAAAGTAATTATTTGTTACACATGTGTATTTTTTTCAATAACACAATATATATATGAAAGAATCTATATATTGGGGCAATTTGAAAAATGTTACAGATGTATAAAATAACAGGCATTGAATGTAAACTAAATTTGCACAATCCCAATATACCCGACTTGGATAATTTGTAATGCCTACAGGGTAAAAGAACTAAGCAAACTCAAATACACGACTGCAATTATGTCGTCGTCCAGTTAGGAGCGTGTGCTCCAATTCCAAATACATGTGAGTAAGTATCCCAAGTGTTGTTTTCGGAGAGAAATTCTGCTTTCTCGCCGCTAAGGGTACGCTTATCAGCAGGCATCATCGCTTGTCGGTTTTATGAGTTACTCACTCCGACTAATTGGGTCAAACACTGCCAGCATATTTTCAAATCAAAGATGCTAATTTTAGTTGCTGCTGCTGCCAGTTCTGATGTTGCTGCTGTTGTAGATTTTCAGATTTATGTTGGCCATAAACGCGCTGACTTAAGCTGCCCATAAACGGGGCTTTTTAATTTGTTAAACTACTTAAAATGTAAGCAGTTAAAAGCTGATTTGCTGATTTAACTAATTAAATGCGGGGCGTGGTGCCATTTTAACGACTTCTCATACATAAATCGAGTGCAATAGGCACCAAAAGTTTTTGACAAATGCAAAGCAGGCGCCAGTTTTGCATAGCCAAAAGGCAAAATGATATATGGCCCTGCATATGCATGAGTGTGTCGTTGTAGGGGTGTATGTGCTTGCACAGGCTTAACGGCCGCCCCCAACTACAAATCCTTAGACTCTATATGCATATACATATCTCTATCCAAAGCCCACAAGGCGGGCAACCATTCATTAAAAAACTGACTGGGCGCCTATTTTATATGCACTTCGCATTGCAACTCTTTTTGTTGTTGCTGTCTCAGTTGTTGTTGTTGTCGTTTCTGTGGTTGTTGTGCTTATCCGATCTGTTTTGCTAATTCGTAGCACATTCGAGGCGCCAAAACAAAAGTTGCCCCGTCGCCCGAACGTGTGAGAAATTTGCAAGTTATAGCGACTTCTTGTCGTCTTAATACATGACTGTTAAACTAGTGGAAAATCGCTTTTCCACAAACCATAACAAAATGATTCATGAATGGCAATTATATTGCTCTAGCCGTACACTGTAACTGTAAGACTAACAGTACGCACGCTCTGAGGTTAAAATCAGGGAATGTTGGTTTTGAAATTTGTTCAAATGAGTATTAAGAAGAGGTTGGATGGAATGTAGCTTGGCCAAAAAGGTGCAACTGATGAAGTTTATACAAAAATTAATTGTCGGTTGTCAACTTCGCTTTAGGCTGCAGCTTAAAATTATTTTTTAAACATTATGTTGAACAAGAAATTGCTAATCTCAAAAAACAGAAATAAAAGAGTTTTGTATATTTAACAAAAAAATAAAATTATCTCTAATTAATGAGTAAAATAAAATCAACAAGTAAGAACGTTGCAGTCGGGCGTTACCGACTGCGTTATACTCGTTCACTCGGGTGACCGGCTTTAAAACTGTGGGCGATTTAGAGTTTTGCGATTTGCGGGGGCGGAAGTTGGCGCTCACGGAAATTTTGAAAAATTATTATTTGAAAATGAAAAATAATCAAATATAACAAGTAAGAACGTTGCCGTCGGGTGTATTGTGGCAAATATCGTTCAAAAAAGTTGCGTTCATCCGGACGGACAGACGAACAGCATGATGGATATTGCACAAACCCAATATACTAGTTTCGCTTCGTGAACGAGTATAAAAAGTATTAAATAGAGTAGATATGTTTTCAAATTTTTTAAAAATTATATACAATTAGATTTAAAACACTAGACAAATGTTTTCCTAATAAGAATTAACTGTTGGTCATTTGTAGCTTAATTGCATTTTCACATGGCTCCCAGTGGGTTACAGAAGCGGCTCATAAGAAATGCAGGCGGCGTAGGCCAGTTAGATGTTGTTGCGTGGCTTAGAGAGAGAGAGAGACCACGGCGATCATAAGAGAATAGCTTCTTGTTATGCACGGGCTGTGGCGCTTGTCTGGGGCACATTAAAGGCGCATGAATGGCCTGGCAATAAATATTACGAAAAAATTTGCCTTTATGCCATGCTAAACGTGCTGTAACAACAGCAGCAGCAACAACAACTGCGACACTAAGCCACCATAAGCCTATTATTTAATTTGCAAAAAGCAGACGATTGCGGGGGAATGTGCATCACTTTTGCCGTGCAAATGAACTTTTAAAGCGCCCGCAAAGTAGACAACAAAAAACCTTTCAAAGAAAGTGCACAAAAAGTTGCGGGGAAACAAAACATAGACGGAGACGTAGACGGACATGGACGTGGACGTATAGCCGGGCATCATCAGTCATCACCCTCGCGGGATATTTATTTATTTTTTTTTTTGAGGGTTGCAAAACGGCAACAGCAACAAGAAATTTGGCAAAGAGACGGTACAGATACTTTTGGCAAACAACAACCAGAGATAGCAAGACAATTCGTTACGGTCAGCTACAGATACAAATGAAATATACAGATACAGATACAGAGACACAAATACAGATGTATAGATATAGAGACACACATCCTGCCCCCAAACTCGGCCACTTGGCAACAGCATAAAACTTTTTCCTCGTTGTTGTTATTGTCGTTGTCGTTGTCGTTGGTGATTTCTCCAGTATGCCAAAAGTTGAAAATGTTCACAAAAAACAATTTACCGAGCTACACTTTCATGTTAAATCAATTGAACTGAGGCGTGCGTTGACTGTCATTGTCATACGCAGCTGTCCTGCGAGAGAGAAGGAGAGAGCGAGGTCGAGTGAGATGAAAATACAAATGAGAGAGATACCTGGCAGATACCGTTAGTACTTTAGCTGGCCCATTGCCGTACCCCATAGTTTATCTCACTAACAAGGCTAATTGGTCATGATGGTTGACTCGGCGTGGCTGGAAGCGTTCATTGCCTGACATTGCCACACGCCACAGTTGCTGCTGCTGCTGCTGCTGCTGCTGCCACACAATCGCTATATCTGACTCTGGCTCTGTCCTGTGTATACATCCTCTGCCTCGTTCACGTCCGTTTTCCACGTCCACCCACCGTCGACACGCGGTGACACCTGTCACATCACACAATGAAAATCACTCGACGTTTTCTCGCAGCGCCTGCAAAATATTGTCGCTTGGCATTTTGCAGTAAAGCCCGGCGACTGTTGTTGCCTATTTATTTAGCTGGTCAAGCGCTTGTCTGGTTAGTTGGCCAGTTGGTTGCGATGGATGACCACGGGAGTGTTTTACAGTTGATGATGATGATACTGTCCCTGATGATGATGATGCTGATAATGATGAAGACCATACAGGGGCAGGCAGTGCGCAAAATTTGAGTATTCAATCAGCTGGC
Source organism: Drosophila nigromelanica (assembly GCA_004149465.1). Taxonomy (NCBI): domain Eukaryota; kingdom Metazoa; phylum Arthropoda; class Insecta; order Diptera; family Drosophilidae; genus Drosophila; species Drosophila nigromelanica. The sequence continues at coordinate 251,095 of SCDS01000136.1, read as the reverse complement.
TAACTGTGCAAGTGCTTTCGCTATAAAGCGTCTCTTCAAATGGCTAATAAAATACACACAAGCAGTACTCGAAAAATTTTGGCATAGAATTAACTGTTAGTATTGCATTCGTATAGCCCAATCGATAGAAAGGAATGCTATAAACTTTGTTTAGAAACTTTTGCAATAGTTAAGCACTTGTAACATACACAAAAAACGCATTTAGAATTTTAAATTACGAATTGACTGATTGCAAAAAAGTTGACTACTTCAAACATTGTAACTATAATAAAATTAAGTACGACAAAGCTTTAAAAGCGAAATACTCCATCTAAAGCCTTTACTATAAAATTGCAAAATTGAAAAATTGACTTTTCAAAATATCGTTTAATAATTTATTGTATAGCATTAATTGAAATAAGCATTAATTGAAATAAAATAAAATGTTAAATTTCAAACTTACAACTTCTTTTAAAAGAAATACAAGATAAGCTCTTAGACCATTAATAAAATTATTATTTAAAGTTCAAAGTCTAAGTATAATGCACATTTGTTATTTTTAATTTTACATTATAATTTAAAAAACCTCTTTTTGAGTAAGTGTAAAAGGTGTTCCAGTAATAATTCCGTATTCAATTGAAAATCTTCTAGCAATTCGTTATTGCCAACTAGTCTATCAATGAGCCAAGTTTGAAGTGGTCCCTTCAGTTTTTGAGTACTTTATCTCACCTTGGATTGTTCTCAACAATTGGACCCTGTTTGGCAGCCAGCACTGTAACTCAATTCAACTGAACAGAAATCATAAAAAGCACTACAAATGCACTAACCAACCAGGCAACTAGCCAACAATACATAAGCCACCCAACCACTCAGCCATCCATCCAAGGCAGCTGACCCAGCTCCTCCTTCTGCTGTTGCTGTTGGTGTTGCTGTTGCTGTTGCTGCTGCTGATGTCGTTCATTCAGTGCTCTCTTTTGTATGTCCGGCATTTCGCACCAATTGTTACCATTAAATTTGCACGTATAAAGCGAAAATGCCAAAAAAATATTGCACGACAACGAGACCAGAACCAGAGAACAGAATAAAAACACACACAACACACAAACAACATATATTTACAACACACACAAAACAAGAACGACAAGCGACAAATGCCGGCAACACGTAGCCGGCAATCACTAGACCTGCTATTGGCCTGGGTATGGGCACTGGGATGCTGGGAGCTGCGGTTGCGGGTGGGTGAGCTCTTCTTTTTGTTTTTTTTTTTTTGTTTTTCATCGTAGTGAGACTGCGACAAATTTCACGCTCAAATGTTTGACGCGCGCCGGCGCAGTGCGCTGGCAGCATCCACCGAGCGGACCGCAAAGGACAAACAGCCAACAGCGACCAAACGAGCAGCGGCAAAGGATGCCGGCAAAGCGGAAATGTTCAGTTCATTAGCGAAGCGTGCGCGTCGTGTAGCGGACGTGCTTTTTGGTCGTGGCTTATTTCTATATTGTAAGTCGCGTAATTTGCTGCCAAGTTGTGTGTGTGCGTGTGTGAGTGTACGTGTGTGTGTGTGTGTGTGCATGTGTGTGTGTGTGTGCGACGGTTGGTGCAAGTTGCTTTGTTCCTGCCACGCCGTCGCCACACCGACATCGGTGTGAGGTGGAGCGCGCGCGCGCGACTTCTTCACTCATGTGTGTGTGCTGGAGCCAAAGACGGACAAAGTCAAAGTCAATGCCATAGACAAGTGCAAAAACCCGGCAAAATTGCCAACTTCAAGCGTAATTAAATAATTAATTAAATCAAACAAAAGGCGGCTAAGAGAATTTCGCAAACAATTAAACAGAATCCGTGTGGTAAAATGAGTTGGGCCGCCTGGCTGATTGTCTATCTGGCTGGCAGTTTAGGCTGTTTACTAGCTATAAGAAAGGTCAATAATCAGCTTGAAGCCACACACAATAGTACACCCCAAAAAGTGCTTGAGCTCCAAACCGGTTGCTCTTCTCTTACCATATTTGTCGTCCAGTGCGTGCGCTGCCCATGTCCAAATCAGCCAACAACGAGTGCTGCTTAATTAGAAACGGCGCTGACCAACACCTGTACAAGAAAAAAAAGAAAGAAAAAAATGAAATTATATACATATACATATAAATTTTTAGTCTGCCGCAGCAGCAAAGACAGCATCAGCGGCAGCTTGGTACAAAAAACCGCAAAGCGCCGCTTGATGGCCAACTGACTGACTGACTTGTGTGCAGCTTAAGAATCTGCAGTCAGTGCGAGCGCATCATCAGCATCAGCATCAGCATCAGCATACCATCATCATCATCTCCATATCAATCAACATCATCATGAGTAGCAGCAACAGCAGCCAACAGCGGCGGCGACAGTGCGAATTCTTCGACTTGGCCATGGCCAAGAACTTGCCACCGCCGCCGCCGCCAACACGAACATTGGCCAAAGAGCGTGGCGAGAGCCGCAAGTTGTTGGCCAAAGTTACATGGCTGCGTCTCTGTCTCAGTCACCGTCTCAGTCGCAGCCTCAGTCTCAGTCTCAGTTCAGCGTCAGCCTCAGTCTCAGCAAAGCCGGCTTGCGCTCTCAGCGTCAAGAGGCGTCGCTGCTGCGGCGCTGTTAGCGTCGCATTGGGGATGCCAACTCGCTGGCGCTGCTTCTGCGAAATTTTTGTGCTTAAGCGTGGGGAATTCTTGCAATGCATTAATGCCAGCACTTATTCATTGACCACAGCGCGGTCAGCGTTCGTGCTAGCAGCGGCAATTGACAATGGGGACAAATACTTTCCACCTGATGAAAGCCTAAATATCTCAAATTATTTACAAATGTTTAGTTGGTTGATGTGAAAACAGTATTAATAACAAGATTAAAGACTTTATTCGAAAATAATATTTTTTTATGTAAAGGCGTATTAATAACAAGAAGAGCTTGGAAATACAAAATAACAAAATCAAATAATTTTAAGGTGATAGTTTTTGTTTATTGGGCGCTGTGGTCGTGACTTTTATTTTTGCACGGTTAAAGTTTTAAAAACATTTTTTGTGAAGCTCTAGAAGTGTGACGAGTTTATTAACTAAAAAGAATTTTAAATTGATTTTGGCTTTAGTTATTGCTTTAATTTGTTTAATTTCTATTAAAATAATATTAATTTTGTGCATAACAAACAATTGATTTACTGTTTCAATTATTTGTATTATTTTTGACCACTGTACGCCGGCGTCGACGTCAACTTGCGAGATCCAAATGATGAGCAACTTTGTTGTGAGCATTTGAGTGTGTTTGCTGGTCTCTGCATCTGTGTGTGTTTGCGTGTTTGCGTTCACGTGTCGCTGCCACCGTCGCAGTTGCCGTCGTCGTCGCGGTCGACGTCATCGTTGCGTTCTGTGTATGTGTGTGAAGTTCTTTTGCGCTCTCAGCGCTTGGCGAGTGACGCTCTCAGCGTTTGGTTTGGCCCCGGCCCGGCTTCACTTGGCATGTTCGTTTGCTGTTGCTGTTCGTTCGACGCTGCTGCTGCTGCTGGCGTCGCTGTCGGTGTTGCTGCTGCGGTTGTCGCAGTCGCGATGTTGGTTCGTTCGTTTCGTTTGATTTTCACCAAAAGCCGCTCGACGTAGGCTATATAAATAAGCGCTGAGAAGCTATTGGGTCCGAGTCTCTTTGAATTTTATGAAGCGGTTGTATCTTGGTGGTGCCCCAACAGCCAGCCAAGACAGCTGCCAGCGAGCCAACCAACATCAGCCCAGCGACCAGCAACCAGCTAACAGTAACCAGCAACCCAACGACCAACCTAGAACCCCAGTTGGTCTCGTTGTCGTCTGCAGCAGCTTCACGTAAAATTGTCAAATCTGTATGCAGTTTTATCCAAGAAGCTAACGAACTTTTCACAAAGTGGATTATTTTTACGCAGCAATTGCAAAATAAAAAAAAAAAACAAGTTTAAACCAAAACGTGATTTAAAAAAATAATACAAATGTTAAAAAACTAACAAAACTGATAAATCAGTGCGCGAAATGTTAAGCAGCGTCCAAAAGGAATAAGGATCTAAAACTGTGCAACAAAGTGCAAATCGAATCTTAACATATTATACGAAAAGAAAACTGCTGTACAAGTGGAAAAGTGTTGAGAAAGAATTGTCTAAAGTTCTTTACAAATTTAATACGTGTTGTTTCTTGAGTGAAAAAGGTGAGTTGGAAAGTGTCCTTGTGGAGACTTAAAATATAAGAATCGAATAAACTGGGTTTCTTCATTTGGAATATAAAATAACTGTTTAAATATGTGTTTTTAAATATGCCAAACTTTTTTTTTTTGATCTAACAGAGTTTATAAAGAAAGTACAAAAATTCAGTTTAAGCAAATTAAAAATATAATTTTGAGCTGATTTAAGACAGATTATTTCAAACTTGTTACCTATCTTTAAATTTAAAAAAAAGTTTACAAAAAAGTTAAAAAATAAAATTGTGATAGATTCTTATATTCCGGAAATTGATTGATAAAGTTTCAAAAAAATGTATAAAAGTTAGGAACTGATTTTTATATTTACAATATTTGCAATATATGTATATTTACAATATATTTGCTCTTGAATTAGTGAAAATGAAAATGTAAATGTAAAAATCCAACTTTATATTTACTTTTTGTTCCGGTTTTGTATGACTAACTACAGAACTTCAGTTAAACAATCATTCCAATTTAAATGTAATTTTAATAATATATATATATATATATATATATATATATATATTGCAAGGTTTTGCAATTATTTGCAATTGTGGAAATGTTGCGCAATATTAAAAACTAGTTCCCCTGATTATTCATATGCTTAACTAGTTTTCTAAAGATGCTTACGGACCTTACCCTGTGGGCTGATTGATTGAGTTGCTTGGTCAACTATAGGTTATAAACCAGAGCTCATTAGGGCTATTCAATTTACTGAGATTTACTTAAGCAAATCTTCGCTTTTTAAGATTTGTCAGCGCAGTTAAGAACTTATAACACATTTCAATTACGTTCGATATGCCGGCCAATTAATAAAAATTTATTGTTTTTCAAAAATTAAACCTAACGGAATCCAGGCATTATAACGACCAGCAGCCAACAGCCAACAATGAAGCAGTTAGCCAGGCCAGACCAGGCCGTTTCAGCGAGGCTGTCGGGCAGTTAATGCTTAAAGTTATTCATTCATAAAAAAAACCACTCAAGTCGACGGTGGCTGCAGCTGTTGGCGCAAATTGCAAACATTCATTCATTTACTCGCTCATTCATTCATTCACAAATGGCGAGGCGCCGCGGGCCGTTGCACAGTGCAAGAGCCATGAGCCGTCCACCCCATCCCTCCCCTTTCCCACTCCTTCGCTCGACGGCCCTTTGGAAAATAGTTTTGCCAGGCTATTTAATTTATGAAAGGCCATTTACCGGGCACTTGGCTGGCAACGGCTGCCGTGTCCTGGCTAAAAGTTGGAGTGCACTTCTAATTAGAATTTATGCCCACACCAAGTGCAACTATTGTGGAACGCACATCCTGTGGAGGCAACACTGTACCGAATAGACGTTTGTCATACTCGTAAAAACTAAAATTGTTCGCTTGTAAAAGCTTTTAGTTGGCCATAAATAATATAAAACTATGGCAGACCAAACGCAAAAGAAAATCAAAAAAGTGCCCACCGAAATAAAAGCCAAAAACGTTATATTTATAGCGCATAGTTGGAGCTTACATAGACTGTTGGCCAATAAAAAAATGCAAATAAAATATGGCAATATGTGCACATAGCTCCTGGCATCCTTTTTTCATTTTTCCCAACCACCTCGTTTTCAATATGCCGGACAGCCTGTCCGAAATCGAAATGACTTTGAGTATTATTTGCTTTTGGCCAGAGATTTCATTGGCGGATTGCCAGCTACAACTACAAAACAAGGACAAGTGCCAGGGATTGCGCATCAGGGTTAGGGCCATGGCCAGCAGCAGGTGTTTGGGTTCCTTTTTTTTGTTTATAGGGAGGTTGCTGCGGTTGCTGTTGCATTTTAGCCAAAACTGTCCCTTGGCCATGTAGCACGGAAATTGTGTGATTTATAGACAACATTTTGCTTGGCTCTAACGGAGTTTCTCTGCAGCGCCTTCAGCCATACAGCTTTACAGATTTATTGATGAGCCAACAAAAACATGGCAAATAGCACAACTCTGATACAGACTCCCCCCCTTCCTGCCTCCCTGTCTTGTGGCTGGCTAACATATTGCCGCTCTGCGGTTGCCACCGAACTCAGCATTTTTTGCTAGATTTTTGCGTGGCGCACAGCTGCTGCAGCGTTTTAATTAAATGTGACTTAGATTTTTGCCACTCAAAGCAAACAAATTGTTGCCTGTGGCTTTTGTGGTTCAACTGGCGCATTTCCGCAACCAATTCGACTGCTTGATGCATATCAGATGCCACACGTGCGGATCGCACAGTTTGATGAACCGATACCAATGCCAATGGCCATTTCGGGCACTTTCAATGGCCACTTTCGGCAGTGTTTAGATCTCTAAGCATTGTGTGTTTTATTTCTTTTCTATTTTTCGTGCCAAGGCTGAGTTAGTGTCTTGATTCACTGGGCCGCTGCCTTTCTTTTGTGGCCAAGTCAAGAGACTTTGTTGGGTTTCCTTTTCAGCTGCTTTGCAAAATTATCATAACAATTAAAACCGATTGCAGCCGAGGCCGCAAGAACGCAACACATCAAAATTATAATGTTGGTTTTTAAGGTTCTTTGACTTTATGTAAATTTATTTTAATTTTCGCTGTCGTTTTTTCTGCTTCTTGCTGATTTGCTAGAAAGAAAGATTAAAAAGCAACTGTGAAGAAGTCACCCTCTTGGTGCCTTACCTAGCCAAAAAAATAATAAATAAATAAAAAGTAACAAGAAGAAGACTTTAAAATGCTTAATTAATTGACGGTCTGCGACTATTTTAAGTTATGATGAGGCCACCAAGCTGACATCAGCACCCAAAGGAGCCTGAGACTGAGAACCTGACAAATTATATAATAATAGGCTCACTCTAGACTCGAGGCAATGGCACATTGTTTTGGCCATTGCTGCTTTTGCCGTTAGATGAGCCATAATTAAATTAGCGGCCAGATTATGCAAATCATATGCTGCGCTAATTGAGTGAAAATCTGGTGCTGCTGCAGTCGCACCAACTAAGAGCAGCAGTAAAGCATTAGCTGTGTCTCATATATATAAACTGATATTTGACAAGTGGTCGATCGGAGCGATCAGATACAACAATTAACGAAATGCATGTTCAAGCGTTTTGCTGTGGGCCACAAATCAATTGTCTCTGGCGATAACAGCTAGCAAATTAAACGATGACGGTCGCAGGCTTTTGAATACATTTGTTTATGCGCGTGTGTTTTGCCTTTTAATAAATTGATTACCTTGGCTACCACTATATCAATTTTATTTTCATTTTATATCTTGTTTTTTTTTTTTTTTTGCTTTTATGGCACCCACAACTTGGCAGCACTTCAAGCAAACACAAAGCTAAACAAAACATTGGCCAAGACGCGTTTTGGGATTTTTTTAACTTTAATTGAGTAAATCGGTTTATGTGCAGCATTAGCATTGTTGGTCATTCTAGTTGTTGTTGTTGCTGCTGCTACTGCTGCTGTTTAAAGAAAGTAAGCGCAACTAAGCACATTACGAGTTGCTCGTAAAGCGACACTTGCCGCACATTACGCCCAAACGCCAAGGTTAAAGCGTGGCATAGAACCATGCACACAGGTATTTACCTGCCACAAGAACTTGACTCGCGACTCTAAGTGTGTCGTGGGGCGCAAATTTCTCTAACCCAAATTGTTGTCGCCGCTGCCGCCGCCGCCTCGTTGTTTGTTTCGGGGCGGCGATCTGGTTTTTAGCTGCCGCTGCTGCTGTTGCTGCTACTGCAGATGCTTTTAAGTTCAATAGCCAAAGAAAGTGTCTGACGATAGAAAGAAAAAGTGTGCAGGCCAGGCCGTCGGCTAATGGGCCACGTCTAACACCGAACCGAAACGACACAAATTCCAAGGGGACCATGGGCCGACCTGTCGTATACGTAATGCCAGTTATCAGCTATGCATTTTTATTATTGCCCGTTAATGGCCAGTATTTGAGCACTTTGCATGGCCTCAAAGTGTTAATGCACTGGCCATTAGGCTAAAACGATTTTATGAGCCGCAAGGATCGCAGAAGGTCTTCAGGTATCAATTTACCTTCAATTTCTTTTTCCTTTTAGCCAACGCCCGTTCAATTAAACGGTTGGATTGTGAAAAAAACCCTTTTGGCATTCGGCATGCCACTTAAATGTTAGAAAATATATAATTCCGCTTTAAGAGCCATTGCGCGTTTATAATGGCCAATAAGGCCAGAGTCACAGCCAATTGGTTGTAATTCAATGCGCCAATGCGGTCAAGGTGTCAACAACGTTGCCTGCGTCTTGCTGTTGTGGTTGCTTGTTTAGTGTAATTTCTGATTTTGGCCAATTATTTGCTGCTTATTAGCTGTCACAACTAATGCGTGTTCGAATCGGGCCAAAAGCCAAACAGTTATGTGACCACAGCAGCAACAGCCTGACAATTAAGCCAACGGCGCTCCAAAAACTAAACAGCCAACAGAAAATGGCAATAGAAATGGAATATCTGAAAATCCCAAATCAGAAATCCCAGTGCCCAAGTTGAAAGCCCATAAATTAATTCAATCGGCAGCTGCAATTGCCCGCCAGCCAAATCAAAGTCGCTTGGCCATTTCGAACGCGGGTCGATCGTATCGTATCTGCCAAAAATCGAGAAATTCTTTTGTGAGAAAATATGCGAAATGTCGACAAAGCTATCGCCACGCCGTTGGCCACTCCATGAGCTGAATAGGCAAAAGAAATCAGCAAGCCCCTCCCCCCTTATACCGAATAAAAAATAAAAATAAAAAATAAAATAAAACAAGTTGTGAACGGGACGCGGAGTGCTTCTGGCCATTGGCATTGGCAATGAGCTGCTGTTGTTTTCGAAGATGTTTCTTTCAACGTTTCTTGAATGAAATTAATTTCTATTGTATGCTCAGGTAAATAAGTAAGCAAAGTAAGCAATAAAAAAAAGAACAGTTACTTATTTGCAGCACTGTCTGTTTAGGGCATATTTAATGAAGCTGCGTCCACGCGCCTCTCTATATGCTATCGAACAACTGCAGACCAGCAGCTTATTGAATAAATTTTGGCCACGGTAAGCTGCTAAGAGAAGTAAGTAAATACAGCCAAAGCTTCTGGCTAGCATATACTTTCTCTTTGGAAATCCCCAGTTAGCATTTCTGTCGATTTATGTGATAAGCACTTTGAAGCTAATATCATCTTAAGAAGTTGGTTTTTATAATTTTTCGATAATTCAAATTTTTAAATTGTACGTCTTTTCCCCTTCTTTTATTAATATTTCGTAAGGTTATTTTAATCTCTGAAATCATAGTTTTAATACTTAAATAAGATGCTTCATCTAAAAAACTATGCACCTTTTACAAGCCAAAAAATTTATTTAGTGGCTGCTCTTACCCCAGTCAAGAATTTGGTTCATTTTTATGCAGTATTGCGAGTTGATTATGAAATCAAGAATGAATCATAGTCAACTTAAAAATATTGCATAACGTAATATTCTAGAAATTTTACGAACATATTTGCATTTAGAAAAGTGTTTACTGTTGTGAAAGTTTTTTTCGCCTTTATCAAAATTGTATTTTTATTTAAATATATTTATATATTTTTTATAACACGCACAAATTTATCAGAAATTCGAATTCTTAAAAAATCTGTAACTTTTACAAAATTCCCCTTTGACTTAGTCAGCAGCAGATGGGAAAATATTTAATAAAAGGCAGTTCAATTAAACTGTGTGCATACCTTATATGACGTAGTTGCTGCTGTCGCGATTGCTGTTGTTGTTGTTGTTGTTTTTGTTGTCGTTCTGGCACACGTTTAACTTGAATATTTTGTGTTGTTAGCGTTGTTGTTGTTTGTTTGGTTCGGCTGCTGGTTGTTTGGCTGCTGACCCAAATTCGTGGACTTGACTCTTGTTTTCTACTTTGTGTGGTGTCGTTTTTTGTTGTTGTTATTGTTGTTGTTGCTTTCAGCATGATTTACATTTCATTTTGTTGGATTACATTTCGTGCTATAGATATAACGCGCTTTTGCTCTCGACTGGCCAGCTTAATGTCAACTAATGACTCTGCACAAACAATAAACAATCGAGAAATAACTGTTTAACAATACGTATTAAGACTTTAAGCCTTATTAATCACTTCGCGCCAACTAATACCCAATCCTTCTCTTTCTTTCTCGATCTCGCTTTGTCCGTGTTCCTTTTACAGGTATGTAAATCAGCTTTGCAGATTGACAATGAAATTGCCTGCGGGACAATTGAGACATCAAAACTTTGGCGCTGCCCATAAAAGTATGCAATGATAAATTGGCAAGAATACAAATTGCAGCTGCACTTTTTGCTGTAGTTGCTGCGATTTAACTGCTTTAATTTGCATAAATAAATAATTTAGCAGCGCAAACAATAAAGCCAGCAAATTGAGTCGCAGAAAAGGTAGCAAATGCAAGTGAGTTGAGCAGTTGGAGGCGTGGCTTAGCAGGCTCTAATTTATGCAGCATGGGACAGAAACAGGCAAAACAGGAGCAGCAGCAGCAGCAGTGGGAGATGCAGCAATTGCAAGTTTCCTTGAAGTCAGCCACGGTGGTGCAGCGAGGTGCGTGCCTCAGCTCGAATGGCCATAAGAACAGCAACCGACAGACAGATAGACAGACAGACCTTTAGCACTTTTATGTGGCAACAAAGAGTGGCGTCGACTGGCGCTGCTTTTATGCACAGACGCCCCCAAATGACAACAACAACAATATTGCGCTCATTATTGAAGTCCGTGTCATCAGCCACGTTCTGTGTGTTATCCTGCTGCCTGCTTACTTTGCCGTATCCCACATCCTTGTGCTTGTGGCAAATTCCGACGCTTGCCGCTTTTGCATTGTTTGCATACTTGACTCCATTGCCCTCAAGTGCCTGATGTGGCATGCTTCTCGAGTCCGACAGCAGGCAACCCCCTTTTGCCACAGCTTTAAACATTCTGAACTTTCAATTAAAACATTCATTTATAGAGCCAGCTGTGCTATTCGTTAATAAACAATGAACTCTCCATATGAAATAAATGTTCTGCCATTTACAATTCGACAGGCTGCCCAACAGTGAGCAGGTTTTTTTTTAATTCCAGTGCCAGACACAATGACAATGACAAACAAAATTAAATTCGATATTTAAAATGTCAGGGATTGCACAATATAATATGCTATAGTGTACGTGATACATATAATGCAGTATTTATGTAGTCAACTTCAATAGTCAACTTCAATATGTGAAATGTCAGCAGTAAATTTATTTGTGGTAGAAATTGTTGGCAGCGAAAAAATCAATCTAAAGCCAATTTGCCAGCGCTAATAAATTGCATTAAAAATGCCAAAATAAATTCCTTCTTAATATGCCCAAATTGCCAACCCCCAGCAGAACCCCCCAGCCACTCCAAAATAACTGTAATAGGCCGTGTCCTGACCCCGCCTGCCACCTTTATCCTGACACTTCATCAATCACTCATGTTAATATGCAGAGAGGGCCCGATAGCATATTAGGTTAGATGTTATATAGCTTTAAAGATTTGCAGGCGGGGTCTTATAAAATGCAACAAAATTGAAAATGTTTTAGCCTTTGGCTCTTTGATGACTTGGTAAGCGCTATTTATTATCGTAGCTATTAATTTTATGTTTAATTTTATTAAATATCATGCTAAAACTGGTATCTTCTATTTGTGATGAAAAATTGTTATTCTTGTAAATTGTTTAGACATTTTTACTGTAAAAAAAACTTCAAAACTTCTCTAGCTAGTAAAAGCTGTCCAAAATGTGGGCTGTTATTTTGATAGATAGCCTCATAACAGAATTTTATTATATTGAGTTTTATTGAATGGTACAAAATACATGAGTTTAGACACGCTTCAAAACATCAACAACTTTTTTTAATGGCTAACCATATAAAAAGTCTAATATGGCATAGTTCATCTTTAAGCAGCTGTGGGCGCATACCGGACATGCTCTTTAATTAGACTTACCCGAGCACACACGCACATGGAGCTTATAAGGCGGAAAAACCAGCTCATATGCGCGAGAGTTCTAAGAACCCGCCACGTTTTATAGGCCCAACAAAAACTAGTTGGCTTTTAATAGCCACTTGCTGCTCGTCTGCGTAATAACAGCACCGAAAAAAAGTACAATATAAAGATGAGCCATGAAATTCAATTTCATTTAATTTTTGTTTTTGTTTTTAAGCAAAAAACATTCTCGGAAACGTTTTTTTGTTTTTTTGCTTTTTATGAAACCTAAAGTGTAAAGTGCAACGAACAGAAGCAAACAAACGCAAGTTTGTAAGGGTCTTGAGTCAAGAACCCTTTGGGTAAAGCCAATCTACAGTTTGGGCCAAACAACTGACCACTTTCCTTTTAACTGCAGCCCTTTTAACTAATTTTAATAGCGTTTAGAGCCGCTTGGCCCGCAGAACACTTTCATTTGCGTTATATGACAAAACAAACAAATAAACTTGTTTTCAGCCCGCAATTTCGGGCCTGGTCAAATAAAAGTGAAAACTACGCATAGTAAAAACAAATTTGCTTTTCAGATACTTTCTTGACGGACCAAATCTCACGTTCATCTCTTAATGATGGCGTATTGCTTTAATTATTTTCCTGAACGTGTAAAAATGTCCAAAAAATAATGAAATAGACCGTCAATGAAATGAAAATATGTTTATGCTTGAATGGACATTTATGAGGGTATACATAGAGCAAGTGAGGTCTCCCTCTCCTTCTCTTTCTCTCTCTCTCTCTCTCTCTCTCGCGCTCTTGTCTCTGTTTGCCCGCGCATTGATGGGTGATTAATATACATATTTAGCTAAGGGCAAACACCTGCGCTATCTGCAATTTGTTGAGCTGCCAAGGATGGTGTATATAAATACATATATATGTGTATATTTATGTATATATAGCAGACGCTGACGGATCTGTCGAACGGACCCGTAGGCGCCTATTGGGCCGTCGATTTCTCAAGTGGGAGCATCGGTTGGCTTTGGCTTTGGGTCGTTTGATCCGCTGCCTGGCCGGCCAAGCCAGGCTTTTCCTTTTCGGCATTTGCTTGTGTGGAAATGAGCAGCTAACGGTATATGAATCATGACTTTGGCAGGCAGCATGATTTAAAACACTCACTCATATGCGCCGGAGGAGCACCACAACGCCGTGCTGGTGTGAGTGGCCAGGGCTTAGACGCTGCTTGGTTAGGTTGGTCGCAGCGCATCGCATCGCGTCGCGTCGCGTTGGTTCCTTGGCTGCTTGTGCATATTTTAGCACATTTTGCAGTGTCCGTCCAGGGCCAAAGAGAACCCAGCGAACTAGAGAGCCAGACAGCCCAGACAGAGGCACAGATGAACATAGCCTGGGCTCGATCGGTGACGGCGACGCGACTTTGTAGCGCGTAGGAAAACGTGCGATTTGAAGTTGACAGGCACAGCTTTGAACCCTGCCCAGCTCCGCTATACCGGACCGGCTCTGACTCTGACTAGTCACACCGCCGCCCCCCTCTTCTCGTTCTGTTGCCTGAAATCAGCTGAAAAAGGCAACGTTTTTCATTTTCTACATTTTAATGCAATTTTTAATTTATTTGTTTTGGTCGAGGCCGCTGTCGCGACTGTTGCAACTTGCAACTTGCGACTCTAGTGTTCTGAGGCTTCTCTATAACAAAGTTGGGTTGAGCGGCGCAAACGCATATTCCTCATTGATTGGCATTTCCTGGTTGCTGCATTAGACTGGCCAAGTCAAGTGGATTCCTCGAAGCGACTGCGTCTGGCCCAGGATGAGTGAGTAGGTACTGTAGAAATGGCACAAAATAAAAATAAATAAATAAATTCAAATAAAACAAAAAAATAACTCCGCTTGCAGTTGTTCATTCACTGAGCTTCAATTGATTCATTGCGGACAGACAGACAGATATGTGTAAACATATTTACATCTTTATCTAGGTGTTGGAACGCAATGCTTAACTGGCCAATCAATGAGTCAGTTTAGTTCTCATGATCGCTGCTGACTTGCAGATTGAACTTAAACGCCAATTCCAGCCCATGACATCACGGCGCTCGAAATAAACCGCCGTTCGTATCCGGGCATTTCCACATTTGTCTGCCTGCCTGTAGCATCCCCATCAACGAATTTTGGCATACACTTCACTTATTTTATTCGATTTGCAAATTACATAGTCATGAGTAATCATATTAATGAGGCTCCAGCTGCCGAAAACGCGCCAAAAAACGCGCGCAATGATCCACTTTTCAAAATTGCGCTCGCAAATCACGTAGCCAAAAACGTTTATGATTTTACTAACTGTTTCTGTTTCTGTTAGTGTTTTCGGGGCTTCTGGGCAGCAACTATTGTAATTGGGCATTGAGCAAGTGAGACAGAGAAAGAAAGAGGCTCCAAGCTGGCATAATTAGAACCAGTTTGTTCATTGTGGCCAAATGACTTACACTCAGAGAAAAGTATCTGTTAAAATTTAAAAAAAGGTGCAAACTTAAATTAAGTAACATCATTATATATTTTTTAATCGCCTGTTATTCTTGAATAACATACAAGTAGTATATAAGTAAAATTTTCGGATTTTAGGAAATACGAAACTTCTTCTGCATTAAGTATAAAATTCGTGCACTTTCTTTGAGTGTAAAGACTGACTCTTTGGTAAAACTATTGTTTTTGCTTTTGTTTTATTTTATTTTATTGCTGAAATTCGCAAATGGAATTGAATGTTGTATAACATTGACAACTGACACGTGTGGGCGTCATTAAAGAAATGGCAAAAAATAAACTTTATATTTTGGGCCTTACTGTGTAACATTTGTTGCTATTCTTATCGCACTGTGGGTTTCATGTTTACAAACACGTAGAGTGGCAACAGCTCGCGACCCCAAAGCGTCAAATGAGCGCCCCAGCTAAATGCTTCATAATGTTTTATAGCTTTTAATTAGACAAACAAAAGCGCATAGCCATTAGTCAGGGTAGAGCTGGAAAATCGCTGGTGACAAAAAATGAGGCAGCTTAAATGAAGTGGCTGCAGCTGCAACATCAACAGCAACTGCAGCAGCAGCAGCGAGTGAAATTAGAACGCTTCTGCCTAGCAACAAACTTGACCCCAAGAAAAAGAGAAATTTGTGGCAAGCTGCACACAAAAAAAGCGAAAAAAAAAAACAAACAAATAAAGCTAACAGAAAATCAGCGCACGATCTGCTGGCTGACCCAACACCAGCAGCAGAGGCAGCGGCAACTGCAGCCTCCACGTCCACATATGGTGTGGCAGTTGCATGCTGCAGGCAAGCACACGGCAGCTTGCATCAAGATTTGTCACAAATCAAAGCAGGCAGCCAACTAATCCAGTTCAAGTGTTGGCCAAGCAAAGCCCCGTGCAAGCCAAAATGGCAAATTGCCTACGAGCTGCAGTTGTTGATGTTGGTCGTTGGCGTTGGCGGCATCGAGCACGCTGCTCATGCTGTTGTTGTCGTGCCAGGCTGCTTGAGCAGCAGCAGCAGCAGCAGCAGCAGCAGCTTCCGCATTGTCGCCACAGAGCTGACAAGTGACTCAGACCTGCAGAGCAGAAGCGGCCAACATTGAGACGGACTGAGACGCAGACTGAGGCATAGTTTACATTTGGCGCGATTGTTTGTTCGCTTGTTTGCCCGGCCTGACTTTGCCACTAGAGACCGTTATGTTTGTGGATCGTGCGCAACGGCGGCTAAAGCTTTATTAATTTTCTGCACAACGCGAAAGACAAAACTCCTTCGTCTCAATTGGCCGCTAATGCTGCTGCTGTTGCTGCTGCAAGGTCGATCATTTGTAAGGCCAACTTTAGCTTCGCATGAACTGCTGTGCGCTGGTTTAAGTTGGTTCATTGCAGCAACTTTTCGACCACACTCTCCGGCAAAACGTCCATTTCCTTTTATTATAAACATAGATATGTAAATCTATCGTTTGAGCTCTTTTTAAAAAATTCCTGTGGCAATTGCAGGGTCGCAAAAGCTCCGCAAGTTCAAGCCACTAACAATTTGGCCAGCAATTGGCCAAAACTATGCGCGTTTATTGCGTTAGTCGATGGCCAATAGACGCACACACACAAGGTGTTAGGGCCCCGCGGCAATTGCAGATTTATGACAATTGACTTTGACGTGGGCAACAAGGCAAAGGCGGCCAATTGGTTTAAGAAAAAAAAAAAACGCAATTTGCAATTTGCAATTGCCGGCTCACCGTTAAATGGCTGTCCAAGAACACAAAACCAAATTAACGCCAAAGAACAGCAGCAGCAACAGCAACAGCATCAGCAGCAACCAAAGTGTAATGCGATAAGCTAGCAATTGGAATTGGCAACAGAGATGCGGATACCAACTCAGATTGCCCCCTTGCTCCCCCTCTGAACGCATGAGGTTAGGTCAGCCAGCTGCCTGCCATACTGATCGGGAATCGGCATGGCGTATGGAGCAGGCACCGAGATCGGTTTGGGTCTTGTGTGCTAAATGTCAATTTGATACCACTGCAGAATCCAATTAAAGCCGCATAGCTACACAGTTGCAGTTGCAAATTGCCATTCAGCCAGTCCAGTCATCCAGTCATCCAGTCATCCTCAGCCATCCACAGCCATCCACAGTCAGCCACAATCGGCCACAGTCATGACTGCCTGCATCGAACTCACTGCAACTGTGCACTCGGCTGGGTCGTCGTTAGATGCGTGCGCCAAAGTATATTTGTGGGTCATGGTACAAATCTCAAAATGCAGACAGTCGACAGCTGCTACTCTGACAAGAGACACCTTTTGATACATATGCTAACGAAGCATTTCGCCTGGCATTCCCCCATTACCTCCCCCCTTGCCTGCCTTTCGCTTGGCGGCTGTCAAAATGTTGTTGCGCATGTGAAATTTTCCCACCCTCCATTGAGGCCGCGAGTGGCTGCGCCTTTGTAAAATGTAAATTTCCAGCGCTCCAAGCTCTAGCGATACATTTATATTAGTGTGCTGCAGCTGGGGCACACTTTGTGGCACGGCGATGCGGCAACTGCTCAGCTGGGCACGCATGCCCACAATCAGTACAATCACAATGGAGCTGCCTCAGAGAGTGCGAGGCAGTCGCAAACACACACACACACACACACACACATGCACACAGGGAGAGCCTCTGTAATTTTTCAACCTTAAACAGTTGCCTGTCAAGTGCTTACCCTTTGTGCGCGTCCAGGAGGAGTCCGAGTCCGAGTCAGAGTCAGAGTCAGAGTCAAAGCCGCAGTTGCAGGCCCACCATGTCGGCGGGCTCTGCAAACATTTGCATTTGTTGCCGGCGTTCGTCTGTTCACGCATCAGCCACCGCCTGCCACCGCCTGCTACCGCCGCCTTCCGGCACCGAGTTAGAGCCAGCATGCATTTTTCATAACGCATATAAACGGCGTCCCATTGTTGGTCAAAAGGCTGAAGTTGATGATGATACATTGCCATTGGCCCTAGCTGGCGGACTTGGACTTCTCCCAGCCTACTTGCAAATTTCCCATGACCGATATTTGCTGGCCGCAACTGCCCCCTCCCCCTGTGAGTTCCCTTCAGCTGGCTCGCTCACGTGCCTTGTTTTGGGCAATTGGCATGGGTAAAAGATAACTGGTAGTTAATGCATAAGCGTTTGTGCTTAGTTTTGGCTGCTTCATTCACAAATTGAATTTGTGTCACACACTTGGCCAGCTGGCTGGCTGACCACCCCTTTATTTGGTCTTAACCCAAATACTGAAAGCTGCCGCAGAAATTGTTTACCATTTAGCAAAAGCATCAGCAACAGCAGCAGCAGCAGCAGTAGAAACAACAAATGCTAGAATAATTACCGCAACAAGTTGCCAGTTGGCAGGCACATGTTGCTAGCCTGTTCGTGTGTTGCTAATAGCTTTGGAACAAGTGCCATTTTGGCCAACAACTAATAGCCAGTTTGTGTCGCTTCCGTTGTTAGTGGCAGGCCAGCTTCGGCTTCAGCTTCAGCTCCAGCTCCATCATCATCATTATCATCAACGTGATTATCATTGGACAGCCCGTGTGAGATTATCATTATTGTTATTGTCGCTCGTCATGTCAACTCGTCATCAAAATGCCGCAACTGAAGCTGGGGCTGCATCTCGGCGGAGCAATCTTTCAACTTGGTCGTTGCAGGTTTTGTGTGTGTGTGTGCGTGTGTGTGTTCCATACACCTTGTTCTGCTGCGTCTTCTTCTTACCTGTGGCTTGTTGTTGCTTTTGACAGTGTCGTTTGCCACAGCACGCAGCAATGCAATTTGTGGTTCCCGGGGACGGCAACTGCGACTTGGACTCCAACTTCGACTCCAACTCTGACTTTGACTCGCACCCCCTGGGAGGAAGCAGGGGCGGGGTGACTGTGCCGTTTCCCTGCATTTTAATGAGCGCATTTCGCGCATTTATGATGAGCCGCGCTTGGCGCAGTCGCTCTGGCATTAGCTCATTTTATTTGCTTTTTTCGTTAGCGAGCTAACGATACCACTGCCCCGTCCCCTTGCAACTTTTCTCCAAAGGTGAGGGGTGTAACAGAAACCACTCAGATTTCGAAAGAAGCGCGGCAGCTGCCATGGGGTCATTGTGACCCCCCACAAATCAGAACATGAAGTACAGAACGATGGCACAGTGCCTGCAAATTAATGTACAAATTTCAAATTTATCGAGAAATCATTTGCAGTCTTTATATACCCTGCATAACCTATCGATAAATTTGACGAAATCTGAGCACCAACTCCGCACTGTCGTCCCATTGTGCCTGGCTGTTATTTTTATTGCTTTTTGAAATGTATGAAATTGTATAACTTACGCGTGCACGCCCGCCCACAGACACGCCTCTTTGCCGCCCCCTTCTGCTCCTGGTCTGCGCTCGCTGGCACGTCTTGACGAAGCAACCCCTCTAGGTAGAAAATGGTATCGCACTCACGTGTTGCATCTCCAGGGACTTGATTAAAGGCACATAAAAGCAAATAAAAAACTTGGCTAATAAATGAAAATATGAAACGTAGATGGCAACTCTTGCTGTTGCTATTGTTGTTGTCTTTTATAGCATTATGTGCTCATAAGTACATAAGTATATAGATACAGTTGTCAGCCGATAGCCCCAGCTAATTATAGCTTATGTCATGGGGAGGGGCGACAGCAGTAAAACTTGTGCAGGTTTTTCGGCGTGTGGCTGACATTTTCAATCAGAAAGCAAAGAAAAACTTCACAAAACTATATACGCATTTGGAGTACATGGCCACAACATGACAATGTTTTTGGACCTTTTTTTTTTGGGCAGAGGTGGGTGTTGTGGGGTCCAACAATTGCGAGCCTGCGAGCCATGTCAGAGAAAATTGGACATCTGTCAAATCAGCAAACAAGTGATTTCCGCAAACAATTGAAGAAAAACAGCCAGTCAGGATGTCTCTCGCCTGACTTGTACGCTCGAGGGGTGCCGACTCCGATTCTCACTCGGATCGTGGTGATGGTGCTGGCGGTGGTGGTGGTGGTGGTGGCTATGGTGGCAGGCAGGCAGCACTGTCAACAGTCGCCCTCAAACCACCCAAAATTCTTTCGCTGTTTGTGCACGTAAATTGCTTTTGTCGAGCTATTGAAAATTTCAACAGCAAAAGAAAAAAAGAAGAAAAAAAAAAACAAAATCGCCATAAGGACGTGTGCCCTGTCATGCTTTTTTAATGAAGTGCCGTCGTTTAAGAAACATATTGTGGCTCAATTTGATTGTTGTATGTTTTTTTTTTGTTTTTGTTCTTCTATTCTTTGTAAAGGGTTAAATGGGCGAGTGTCAAAGGTCTAATGGATCAATCGTCTGTAGAATATCATGGCACAATACTAATGTACATTTTGGCTTTTTTCTTTCTACCCTGTTCCATTGCAGTTACACACACAAGCAAAGCGATGACAAGAAAACGTTCGAGTCCGCTGGGACTCGAGGAGCTGGTGTCTCTGGCCATGCTGCTGATGGTGCTGCCCGCGCTAACGCAAGCCGGTAAGTGGTTTATTATGTCAACATAAATTACAGTTAGGCTGCTAAGTATCTAAGTGCTGAACCACAAAAGCATCCGTCCCTCTCCCATTTGGGAGATGCTCGCATATGCGCTGTCTATTCTGATTATTTCGGCCATAAATTTGCACATTGAAGCTCAGGCGCACTTGTCGATATTTTGCTACAAGTCAGGCTAATTAAAGCATTTGGTATTGGGCCTCTGTGACAAATTACCATCAGCTGGCAACAGCTGCCACGACTGTCACTTGTCTGGGGTCAGGGGTCAGGGTTGGTCACTATGCTCAAAGGTCTGACACTGCATTTACCGCTGGCAAAAACAAAACGGGAAAAAAAATTCAATTACTCGCCATGCGAAATGCGTGGGGTGTCCAAAATTCAATTGAGTCATGCGTTTCCATTTAAATTGAAATTGAAATTAAGGCAAAAATGCCATTGACCGTGCACTGGGGGGTGTTGCAGATACAATTGCAACAATACAGCTACAGATACTAAAATACACGCTGAACCCCTGCCGTAACTAAAGTCGAGTGCTAATGGGCTCACTCTCTAAAATGGGTGGGCCAAAGGCCTATTTTAGATGCATCTGCTCGAACAAGGTGTTAACTTTCACATTCTTGTTGCGCTCGAAGGTGCAGCTATAAAATGGCTACGACCTGTCTTTGCATTTGCAGCGTGTTCAGTTTAACGACTTGCTTAAACAAAACTTTATGGCAAATAAACCCCAAATTGGTAAAGAAGAAGAAGAAGATCGACAATTTCTCATGACTGCAGAATATCGGTCAGCGGACAAAAGCTCAAAGCCAGCAATAATCACATGCAAACACAGTGAAAAGTAAACCAAAACCAAACCTATAACCAAAACCTAAAAACTAAATTCCAGTACTGCAGCATTGTGGCACTCTTTAATGGGCATTCAATAAACAGGCAACAACTGCAGCTGCCTCTGACTGATTTGGCCTAGTCAAATCGATGTGGCCAAACGATAGGCGACAATAGTCCAAGTCTAAGTCCAAGTCCGAGTCCGAGTCCGTCCGTCAGTCAGTCGGGCAGTCTTGTTGACCCACATTTAGCACCGCTCAAATGCTCAATACAGCATTGACTTCTTGGAATTTTCATTAACACATGCCACACTCGTTCCTCCCGCTGAGACGATGCAATATGGAAAACTGTCCAACAACAAAAATAAAAAGTGGTTGAAAACAGGAAAAACGCAGTTAAGAACATTTTTTGATGATATTTTGTGAATGGCAGAAAGAGAGCGTTCGAGCGTGTGAGTTGGGAACTGATTATAGCCAGATTTAAGTACACATGTGCTTCTTCTAGTACTTTTCTCACCTACTTATGAGTATTGTCTGCTACACACACACGCAAACGCACACACACACGCACACACAAATCTGTTACACTACAAGCTAACAAAACAGCTCAATGGGCATAGAGGCTGCCTGTGGAGTTCAACACTTGAGTTTGATGAACTTACAGAACTTACAGAGCGCTCCAGCTCGTAGCCGGCCTTACAAGAATTCCACAGCGCGTTCTGGTAATTGAATTGTACCATTATAGTAATACATGCATGACTATATAACACCGCACTCATGACTCAACACTTGTAAGTATCTGCGAGATACATTTGTATCTCATTTAGCTTTCGACAGCTGCCTGCTTTTACTTCCAATAAATCAATATACCTGGCTAGCTGAAATGCCAGTCGAGTGAGTGCCTGATATAGCCATGATTAATATGCGCAAATCGGCAAAACGCTCAAAACATGCTCAAATACTTCACAACAAGTGCCATTTTGCATCATGACAAAAGGCAAGCCAAATGCCGTTTGCCAATTGCCAATTGTTTAAAGCTCAAGTTTTTGGTAACATATCGTGTCGCTGCCAAGTGCTACCCTTTACAGTTAAGGCCCAAACGCAGTCGCCCAGCCGCGGGCACCTTATGCAATTTTTAAGCTGACAAGTTCAAGTTTTAATTCAAGCTCAAGGTCGATCAGTTGGTCGCTCAGTGTCTTGCTTTGTCGGCCGATTGGCCAGCCAAGTTAATGGACCAACAACAGCGCATGGCGCAAGCGGAATCGCAGTCGCAGTCGCAGTCGCTGCTTGTCGTCGTCATCGTCTGTCAGCAGCTTCAGTAGCCGCAACACATAATCATTATTTTATAAGCTACAAAAAACCGACAGGCAATTTTTAGACTGAAAATCGACTCTGCTCTTGCCTCATCTTTGCCACTTGGCTGTTCGGCTAATTTTGTGGGGCGTTTTCATCAATCAATTTTGAGCATGAGTTCCTTATTTTTAATACCCTTGGTAAAGTTACACAAGACTTAAACTTTAAGTTAAAGACTAATCAACAGAACCATATATGTTCCTTTAAGAATTTAAAAAAATATATTTTAAAAACATACTTTTATACATTTTTTTTCCTTTTTATTTTTTGAGTCATCTAAGCAACTAGAGTATTAAATCTTCGGCAAATAAAGTACATCTTTTTTATACTTTTTCACGAAGTGAAGAGAGCATATTGGTTTGACCAATACTTTTCGTCCACCCGAGCGTATGACTGCAATTGGATACAATCGGTATTTAAGCAATTATACTGCGAATGAGTATTGCGCAGTCGACTACACCCGACTACAACTTGTTTCTTGATGTTTTCTCATATTTTTGCGCCACAGGTGTTGGTTCTTTTTTAGGCATCTGCTTGACGATTCTTCACTTTTTACTTAACTGCTGCTGCTGAAGCTCGAGACTGGGACTGGGGGACTGCGGACAGGGGACAGGGGACTGGGCAGTTGACACCAATGAAAGTACTCATGGTCGATATCGTACTTATTTATAGTATGGGGCATACAAAACTGATAAGTCACAGTCAGTGAACCTGAGTTTTAGATTTGGCTGCGTCTAATTGGAGACTCACCTGGCAGGTGAAGCCTGCTTATGATTTGAAAGTTCATCATCATGGTAGTTGAGTAGTCATAAATGGTAAAAAAAAATACAAATATAAGCATATTTTATACATATATATGTATATGTATATATGTTTTGATGATGCTTAACTGATTGCTTAATTTATAACCAATTACAAAGGCATTAGTACGTTTCGGGCTGGAGCTTCATATATTTTTGTTTATTGCGCATATAAATCGCCTGTTTATGGCTAACTAAAGTCGTGAGTTGCGGAAGTCAAATGGCATTTGGGGCTTTATTGCCACTTGCCGCGTTTAATTAGCTTGTATTAGCTGGCTTTTTGGACAAGCATCTTTTCCAACCTATGCCCAACTATCGACTGGCCGAACTTTCTGGACAGACTTGCGTTGTGGCGCACATCATTATGCTCAAGTACTAATTGCATGAACCTTCGTCGATGATATCAGCCACATGGCAGCATCATCAGCAACACCAGCAACATCACCACCACCACCAGCAGCAACAGCAGCAGCAGCAGCAGCATTAGCATCAGCTTTAATCAAGATTTGATGCTTACCCGTCAGCAGCTTAACCACGCGCATGTAATTAACATTTTGATCAGCTACCCCGAAACCAGGTTCAATGTCAAGTGCCTTATTTTTATCAGCTGCTTGATAGCAAAATGCCAACGGTATGCGGTACGCGGAGTGGGCGTGGCTGTTGGCGATCGTTAATATATGTATTTCTTCTGCGAACGCGCTGACACTGTCTACCTGTGCATATACTTATTGGCATGGCTGTACCTCTGTACCTGTAGCATAGCCACATACCAATAGCCATACTTTGTAGTCGAACTTGCTGGCTTATTTGCCTGGCAAACAACGGGCCAAACAGCCGCTGACCATTGACCGATATGGAGAAGTGGCTAAGAAGAAGAGCTGTGCGCGCGCGCGTGAGTGTGTGTGTGTGTGTGGATGTGTGTTTTGACTGCGTAGCTGTGGAATTTCATAGCCACTTGAAGAACAACTACGCGAGTTAGAGATCACGAACTTGCGGGTTAAGCAGCCCACACGATGTGGCTGCGTGTGAGAGGGAACAGGATGAATCCGTGTCTACACATGACTCTCATGCAGATATTTGGCCAATTTTTGTGCTGACCAACTTTCAACGGTGACACAATTATAATCCGCCCAAGCTATGTACGTCCGGGCCGCTGCCCAGTTGCCTTTCAGCCATATGCTGTTTTTGGCCATAAATAAGCATTGGCAGCATGATGAGAAGCGTCGACTTTCGTTTCGGCCCACCAAAGACGCCCCAGACGTACATCAATTTGTCAAAAAAAAAGCATATATACACAAAAGTAGTTTTGCTGCTGTTGTTGTGGTTGTTGGTGTAAAGAGCTCAACTCCAAAGTCAAACTCAAATCAAAGCTGTATATGATAAATTGACCATGACTTGGAGACAGAGCCCAGAGTTATGATCGTACGGCAACAGAAAAAACCGAAACAAAATAAATAAATAAAAAAGCACATTTATAATTCTTAAAGCAGCGCAAAGAGCCACTTAGTTTGTTTTGATTTAACCCACGCGAGCCACACATATTTCGTTTGGCCTGAGGCCATTGACCAGATTTAGCCAGCCAAAGCCATTTGTGGCCGAAAGGGCCCGACTGAGCTGCTCACTGCACTTGATTTCAATTAAATGAGACCTGAGAATTGAGAATTGAGAAATAGTAAATGGTAAATGGTGAACGGTGGCGTGTGAAACGGCTAAGAAGAAGAGCCAAGCAACTTCTCTTCAACAGTGTGGCGGAAGCGCAGGCAGCTCGATCCGATTTTTATCAGCCTTACAATTTCAACTTCCTGCGACAAGGTCGCTGAGGAGACGAGGAGGGTGTGGAGAGGTATGACAGGTAGGGGTTTGGTAATTTCATTAAAGTAAATAATCAGCGAACGAGCGGCGTTTGCGGTTAACTGGCGGCAATTTGTATGTGTAACGGTAACTGTAAGTTCATTTTGGCATTGACATTGGCAATGGCAATAACTGTGGCACTTAGAGATGGGTGCGTATCGTGTTTGCCCTCGTTACACGAACACGATGTGGTTGTGCTATGAAATCAAACACGGCATTAAACCAAAATTTATTGAGCATTGTTTATAAAGCAAACATTCTTAAAAAGTAATCTACAAAAATTGAGTCGTATTAAAAAGAATCCGTTAGGCGCCCATCTCTAGCAGTGCGCCCCACATCGTGCCCCACGTTGTTTTAGCCACAGAAATTACACAATTTGGCCATTAACGCCTTTGGTTTGCTTTCCTCTCAGGCGTGCAACGCCTCTTGCCTTGGCAATGAAATGGCTGCTGTGTGATTTGTGCAATTCTGTGGCAGTTGCTGTTGCAGTTGCAGCAGCTACCAAGAGACAAAGAAAGCCCATGCATTAAAGCCAAGTTTTATGCGGCCGCAGACACAGCATATGCAAATGCAAATGAAATTCTGTTTAGTAGAGCAAAACGCCGGCAAAGAAGTGAAGTAACAATTCTCAGATTTCCCATTGTGATAAACCTAGACTACAACTGATATATAGTGTGGATATAGCATAAGTATGTGTCCGTCTATGCCATAACCATAGCTCATATTTTCTGTGTTATTTTTTCCTTTTTTTTTTGTTATTGTTTGATGTCATTGAACTTGAACTTGTCGGCCAGGTTGTGCCCGTCAGACGTCACTTCGTATCTATTTCTATTTTTATTTTTTATTATTTTTTTTTTCTGTATTTCATTTGGCATTTTATGCAACCTCTTGGCGTGAATATGCTAATTTTCAAATTGTACAACACGTTGTCACTGCCGTCGCTCTAAAAACGTGTTCGAAATGCTAATTAATAGCTGCCGTTCGGCAAACATTTACGGCTTGATTCATATTTATGGCAATTAGTCGAGATTTGACCCAATTTGGTCTGGCTCGAGCAGAGCTTCGACTGTTGCTAATTGGAGCTTATGATAGCCGGCATTTAAGCACTTAACCCTTTTAAAGTCCGGCAAGTCAATGGCCAAATGGGGCGCCAATTTGGCATTCCTGGATGGCGCCATCAGTCACTAATCGTTGGCTAACAAGCAGCTCCGGAGGCAGATGCAGAGGAAGACAGGAGCTGTGGCATCTGCCACAGACCACAACGTGCTGACCAGCTCAAGAATTCGCGGTTCGCTGAGCAACAACTTGGGCTTGGCCTGGGACTTGGAGAAGTCTTCGTCTTGTACTGCGTGTTAGAATCCATTTTGACACTATTAAGACGAAAGTCTTGCAGCGACAGAATGGTAATTAGCCATGTAGTCTTGACTGGTAGTTTGCTGTCGGCTCATTTTTACACAGATCTTTATCACATGGTGCAATGACTTCCCACAGCTTTTCAATTGTGTAACTTTAGCTTTACGACCAAAAGAGAGTCTCTTTCTCTTGGTTCTAATGCCTGGCCGAGCAGGGGGTTCAATCAACTCGAAGCCTGGCACCTTTACGCATGGGGTACCTACGACTTTCCGACTCCACTGTGGGTCATGCTAACTCACTTAGCAACGGCCACTAACTACGCTCACACATAAACTGAAAAAGAGAGAGTTAGAGAAAGAGCGGGAGAGAGAGAGAGAGAGAGAGGTGGGGCGTGGGTTATACAAGGAATGAACTAATACCTTGTATAATTATCGCTTTGCTGATCTTTTGTTCAGCTGTTGCTGCTGTTGTTGTTGTTGATTCGCTTAGTGCGTTTGGCAACATTGAATTTTCATGCTTGAAGCAGCTTCTTTTAATTCTGCAGTTGGCCAACACGCAACATACTATATAGTATATATATATAATGTGCTAGCATATCTGCATTCGCCAATCATTAGCTTAAAAGCAGACGCTGTCGCTGTCGTGGGAGCAGATACAAATCGCCAGCTGTCCAGGGGGCAACTTCTTGGCGGGGCAAGCAATTAGCGCTTGAATGCCACGTGAATGTTTTACCAAATGAGGCGCATGGCCACGTTGGGCCACAAATACTCGTACCTAATTGAAACGGCCGCAAGCCGTGCGGCCCAAACGTGAGAATTTGTTGTGGACATTATCATCAATCTTCCGGCTTGTCAGCGCTGAAGCTGTAGATGTAGCTGGTGCTGGAGCTGGAGCTGGAGCTGGACACGCGCTCTGCTGCACCAAGTGAAATTTCGTTTTGGCTGTGACTGAAACTGTTAGCCGCTTCTCAAATTCAATCCCAAATTAATAAACAGTTACGCATGCGCAGCTGTAAACGAGTTGCAAGAAGCGAGGCGCTTTGATTGCCGCCTGCCTGCCTGCCACAGAGGCAACGTCAGATGCAACAGTTGCAACACTCTTGTCAGTAGCGGGCTGCCCGCGTCCGACGAAGCCGTTGATTATAGATCTTGCCTGTTATTTTGGCAAACTGCACTCAACTCGACTCCACTCGACTCCACTCGACTCGACTCGACTGCAATTGCAGTAATCAATGCGCTGTTATCAATAACAGCTAGCGGTGGTACGAATTGAATGCAGAGCAGCAGCGACCAGCAGGAAGAACTGTGCAGCGTTGAGCGGCAAACGACAATTTGTTTGACCGTGCCCGTAACGGGCCATAAGAATTTGTCTAAAATTGCACAAACAAAAATTATGATATATCTGGCTGGTTGCGGCCAGTGGGCCAGATCTGTGATTAGCTTTAGCCGGCGGCAATATACACGTATACGTGTATATGACTGACAGACAGATTGATGGCCAGATGGGGGCTCATTAAAGCCACGCAGTGCAATCAAAACAAATCAAGCACAGGACACATAAAAAGAATAACAAAAGAGGAAAAAAACAAAATTAAAGGCTGCCTAGACCCCTCACTAGGATCGGCAACTGTGGGAAACTATGCAGCTTATCCGGCTGAACTACGCCTTTAACTGCTTAATTACAGCGCCTCAAGGCCAAGTGGCAAGCAACTCCTAGTTGCAGTCAAAGTTTCAGACCAGACTCATTATTATCTATTAAGCAGTCAGATTTGCAGTCGATGGCAAAAAGCAAAAGTTAAGCCCTCGAACTGACAACCTGACTGACTGTCTAATGACATTGCCTATTCGCAGGGATCCTGAGATCGTTGCCTTGCTTGGTCTCCGCACCATAAATACACACATATGCATATGAGCTGCATAGTTGCCTGCGGTGCAGAGCCAGCAATTACAATGCTCGCATATAGACAGCCAAGGATTGGATATTGCGTTCATGGCTAGATTTAGACCTGCGCCCATGTCTTGGTAATTGTTTCATATGCATAGCAGGAGCCAGAGCCAAAGCACCAAAGCTGCATTGACTGCAGCAGCAATTTCACGGCATCCTCGTCATGACCAACGGGCATAATTTAGTTAGAACGAATCATGTCTAGGCTGGCTGGTAATAAAACACAGCGTCACGCCAGGGCCAAAGCCCACAAACTAGCAGCATCATCAAGCCGGAGCCTGGCGACTGTTAGCCAGGCGCTACTGCGTCCAATTTGGCTCGGCTCAAGGAGCTGCTGGTCGACGATGTCGACGTCTACATTGCTACCTTGTCCCCGACATAATCATGTTAAATTACTCGCAAATTCATTTGCTGTGCGCGGCTGCTGCCTCCGTTGGGCGCATTGTTAGGTCAGCCCCTTGCCCCTTGCCACCTTGCCGCCTGCTTTCAACACGCTGATGCATGGTGCATGATATGGCGGCACACACACAGAGAGCAGCCCGTCCGCAGCCCGGCCACGGGCATGGGCATGGGCATGGGCATGGGCATGGGTTGTTAGCTTGTCGCTCACTCCATATTGATCGACTCGGCATTATGGAAATTATGTGATCAAGGCCATAGAAAATGGAAATTGTTTTCGCAACAAAAATTTGCATGCCTTGTGCTGCAGTTGTTGCTGTTGCTGCCCAGACATAATTTCTGTTTTCCTGCTATGCTGAGCTGAGCTGAGCTGGAGCCGTGCAATTATAGTTCGATTTATTGCATGTGCAGTCAGTCCGTAGGGTACCATAGGCGCATTGTTCTGGCCATGGACGTGGAGCACTTCGACCTGGCTCTAATTACGCTCATGTATATCAAATGCAGTCGGCGCGATTCGCTATTGTCACCCAAAGAAAGAAGAGCCATTGAAACGGCTTTCTGGCCTTTACGGCCTTATCAGCTAGCCATATATCTTGGACGGGTGGGGTGTGCTGAGAGCTGCTGTGGGTGTGCTGCTGCTGATGCCGCAGCTGCTGGCCGTCGGCAAAGTAGCGGTAAAGTAGCCGTTGCCGCCGCCGCGTTTGGCAACGCACAAACACACTAAAATGGCGCATCAGCCATGGGACCATGGCTGCCAGCCCAAGGAAGATTTGTGTTTATTTTGTAATCTTTGAAATATTTGTGGCATGGCAAATATTTCACTAGCTGCGTTTCCGCGTAGCGCAAGAGGACAGAATATTTGTGAGAGAAAGAAAGAGAGAGAGAGCGAGAGAGAGAGAGAGAGAGAGAAAAGAGAAAAGAATTGCAAAAGGAACGATTGCTATCATCGAAATATTTAGGAAAACTTCCACTTTTCACATGGCAGGCGCTCTCGCTCCGTCTGGGCTCTGTAGCTTGGGTGCGTCGCTGCCCCCACATCCGTCCGCAAATCCACCTACAGCACTAAATAATAAAGCGTAACCAGCAAAAGGCGTGCCCGCTGCTTTAGCCTGGTCAGTGCGACTGTCGGAGACAGAGTCACAGAGTCGATGCCAGAGACAGCCAGCTACGGCACCTAGGCCTGAGTCTAGGCCTACTTATGTAAGTAAAGCCTGCTAGTGGCTTGTATTTTATGGTTTGTGTACACATTTTTGCACACATGCGCGACCGGGTCATTCAACTTGCTGCTGCAGCAGCAGCACTAGTCGCAGTTTCAGTTGCAGTCGCAGTCGCAGTCGCAGGCATCCAGCCATGGCCATGGCAATGGCCAAGCAACGGTCGGGATGCGAGGCGCGCGCGCGCTTTCCTAGAATAAACAAAATGCACGACTCTTGCGACAGCAATAGCAACAACAGCAGCAGCAGCAGCAGCAACCAACGCCGCCAACAACTTTAACTCGGCCCGAAGCTGCAGTCATGTGAATGTAGCTGTAAGCTGCAGCCAAATCAACACCACCAACAACAACAATAACAACAACAACAACCACAACTTGCCTGAATTACTTGGCTGACTAACTGACTGACTGACTGACTTCTGTTTGTTGGACCGACACGACCATGTTTGATGTGTACCATCAGCAGGCAAACGACGACTCATGCGTCTTGGTCATCATCATGCTGCCAGATGCTGCCTCATACTCGGACTGGTACACCACAACTCGTATGTGCCGTGTTTTAGTTGTTGCACTTGCAGCGGAAAATTGTTGCATAAGTTTGCATTACATGGCGGCCAACTGGGAACTGGGCAGTTCGTAACAACGCGAGGTGAGGCGGGACAGTTGCTCTGCGAACCGGCTGCATGATTGACTCCCAGTTCTGCGCCCAAGTGCGGCCAATTCGGAACCCCCCTATTCAAGTCAAATTCTGCACACTGCTAGTGTGCTTGCTATCCTTCTTCCGCTCTCTCTCTCTCTCTCTCTTTCTCGCTCTTACTCTAGGCTGGCAATCCTTAACAGTTAATGTGCGAATTTTTATGCGTTGCCAGGTTCGTTCGTGGCTGTAGTTGTTCTTACCGCATAAAATGTAATTTACATCCGTTAGTTTGAATAAGTGAGACGTAGCAGCAGCAACGGCAGCTCCACGGCACAGCAACTGCTCGCCATTGAAATTGCCACTTTGATTTGTGTTGCTGGTGCTGCTACAGTTTAGACCCTGGCTAGCCTGCTTTGGCCAATATAATGTTTATGGGCACTTGCCGTTAGCATTCTCATTGTTATTTCGCCTGCATTTTGTTGCCGAATTGCACGTATTGTATATTATATTGCTGCCTGGTGGTTCATAGCTTACCAATCAAACGGAAATGAACATTTGAGATATGTGGAGAATTGTCAACCCTTTAACCAGGCACAATTAATCAAAGTTGGCCTCGCAGTAGGCCCAACAACAGCCGCAACAAACCATTCATAACACAATGCAATTTGTCAAATAATTTTAGCTGCTGTTACTGCTGCTGCAGCAGCATGTTGCTGTCGTGGTCATGTAAACGCCACCGCAGCAACAAGTGACCGCCAGTTGGACGCCGCGCGCGTTGCCGGCTAACTGTCAGCTTAAACAATTTGTTTGAGCCATTTTTTAGCGGCTCTTGCTGCAGTTGGCCCAGTGTGGGACACACACAGGCTAAGATCCTCCATGCCTAGAACCAGCTACGTGCCATTATTTCTTGCATTCTCTGCTTATGCTGCTGCTGCTGCTGCTGAATTTTGATTATGTGGTAATAACACGTTGCACGCACACAACACCGACTGCAACTGTTGCTGTTGTTGCACAATTTGCTGCCCGCTTGTTGCCAGTTGCCTGTTGCATGCTGGCCAGCGGCGGTCGGGCCCTGTTATCAGACGACGCGGGCCTATCAACGAGTACCACGATGGCCACGAACAGAGCAACGAGCCACAAGAGGCAACTGGCTCGACGTGCAGCCTACGCAAGTTTGCAGCCACGTCTAATTTCAATTGCATGCAGGTACAATTAGAGGTCTGGCATTCGTTGTAATAGATAAATTAATTTATTATAGTCATGACGACTAACGGATATGGCCATCATAAAATTCTGTTCTAATAGAGCAAAAATAACTAAGGCATTTCGTAAAATAATCAAAATTAATTTGTTCCTTTTTTCCCTCCATTTCTTTGCAGCCCCACTGCAGGAATACACGGAAATCCAACAGTACCCAGGTAAGTGAGAAAACCCCACAGCTGAAAACACCCATTAAATTCGATTGGATCAATAAAAATAATTTTACATGGATTATTTAGAGATTATCATTGAATTACGATGTAAGATCAAAGCATCAACGTTAATTGAGCCTCACTTTTCGGCCATTTACCACTGGCTCGCGTGTGGCTGCTAATCGGCAACAAAATATCTGACCAAGAGCTGACCCAAAGCTGTCATAAAACGACAGACTGTATGGGGCTCATTATTAGGCGTTAGCTGAAGTGTGAAAATATATACAAAAAAAAATTATTAAAAAAGCGCTAGTTAACTCGAAGATACTCTGTACCGGAACGAGTCAAGATAAAAGTATAGATATGTATATGTATAAATATTGTATAAGTGTAGGTGTTGATAAACTTGATTGTCTTAAGCAGAAAATCAAAGAAATTGATCATTGAAATTATCATATGAAATATCAAACGCATACTTTTTCTATATTGATATTAAATTGGGAATAGACTTAACTATTTCTTAATAATTAATGAAGTAGACAGCCGAACCGCCTGCTTATAGGTAGATTAGCTTTTAGAGATGATCAAGAATAAATTCCTTGCAGGATTTTCTTTTGCTTATTAAGTATACTTGTAACAAGAATACCCTACTTAAGCATAAATACAGGGTAAACAAAAAAAAAAAAAGAAACCTAAAGAAATAAACGCTAGTTTACGAGCTTTTGTTGAAAACGTGAGCCTCAGACAGCGACACCAAAGATTTCAATCAAAAATTGTCTAGCCAACGAGACAGTCGCACAGGCCAACAAGACAAATAGGTAAAGTCAAAGCTGGAGCAGGAAAAAAGACGTTAGCGGGGAGCTGTTGCTGCTGCTGCTGCTGCAAGTTGCGCTCAACGTGTTAATAATGTGATTTCAAATTTATTGCGGGTGGACGCCAGTAAATTAGGTAGTCCAGTAACCAGTAGCCATAGACGAGGCATACGAATGTTAAACGTTGTGTGTTTAACGACTCTGATGAGCAATAAAAGATATCTATAGCTGCACGTATTATGACAGTTGATGGCGCTGGGCTTAATTTATGGCCCAAACGACACAGTAGCTCACATGCGCTAGTTAAGACTTGGCTTGAATACATAACTGATGATAGGGAACTACTCGTATTACTCCCAGTACAATTTATTAAGTAGTTAGAATAGCCATTGTTTGAGGCAATGTTTCCCAGGGCTGCTCTAGTTATACTTGGTTGGGTTGGTAATGAATCGCAACTTTCTTTTCGCTTATTGCAGAGGGCTGTTACTACAACTATGCGCATTACAATGAAGGTGACCGCATCATGACCAATGAGCCGTGTCTCAACTGCACCTGCCACAATCGCATGCTCATGTGCTACCTGCGCGTCTGTCCGTTCACCAAGCCCATTGGTCACGATTGTATTGTGGAGAAGCGCGAGGACCAGTGCTGTCCCATCATTACCTGTCCAGAGGGTAAGCTCTATAAGTTCTATTTCTATATATGTATATATTAACACAACGTGCTGCTATTCCAGTTCCAGTGGACGTGCCCTATCATACGCCCGAGCCAGGCACCGAACTGAGCATACCGGAAAAGTTCGGCTGCAGCATTGAGGAGAAGTTCTACCCAGAAGGTGCCCAGGTGCCATCGAATCCCAACAAGCCCTGCGAGCTGTGCTACTGCATCAACAATCAAACCAAATGCGTTATGCAGGAGTGCACCCTACATGTGGATGGCTGCACGCCCATCTACAACAAAGGCTCTTGCTGTCCCGTGCGCTACAGCTGCGGTAAGTTGATTGGGGATGCAGTTCTCAAACACATATCGGCATTACATATTGTGCTTTTGCAGATCATGAGAATGATATTCTGGAGTTGGAGGATCAGTCCACAACAACGACTACGGTTCGTCCAACACCTGGCTTTATTCTAACCACAACTATGACTCCAGCCGTCTCTACGGATTGTATCCACAATGGTGACACCTACGCAGATGGAGCCTCCATCAGTGGTAAGAATGCCTGCGAGCATTGTTACTGCATGCGTGGCGATATTGTGTGTGCCGTCCAAGAGTGCGAGATGCCAATGAGTACGGCTAGTGGCACAGCCTGCCGTGCCATGCCAGCCGCCGAGGGCGAGTGCTGTCCCAGCAAATACATTTGTGAGGATGACAGTGCGACAACTGAAATTGTTGAGGTCACCACCCAAGAGGTTAGCCGGGATGAGGATGCAATTACAACAGCAGTGCCAATTAAGGATATACACGGCCAAATACCCATGGAAGATGTCGCTTTGCAAGAACATATCGATGACGAGGAACATGACAAGGAGGACGCCACAGAAAGCCCAGTCGGTGAAGTTGGAAGTGGTGAAGTTGAACAAGAGTACACCACAATCGCTCCCGTGCATGAGGATAAGGTTAAGAAACAGGAGCCAGAGACCTCTACTATTGTTACCGATGATAGAATCGATACTCCAAGTGAATCATCTACGGTATCATCTGTCGAAGAAGGCAGTGGTGAAGAGGATATTGTCAAGGCCACAACTCCACAAGTACAAGAAGCTACCAAGCCTGACCAGCCAACCAAGGAAGGTAGCGGTGAAGACAAGGCTCCAACTCTTACTGAAGGCGGTAGCGGTGAAGACAAGGCTCCAACTCCAACTGAAGACGGTAAGACGGTAGCGGCGAAGACAAGGCTCCAACTCCTACTGCAGAGGGTAGCGGTGAAGACAAGGCTCCAACTCCTACTGCAGAGGGTAGCGGTGAAGACAAGGCTCCAACTCCTACTGAAGAGGGTAGCGGTGAAGAAGAAGATGTTACAGCGACAAGCTCACTGCCTTCTAAAGAAACCACTAGTGATGGCGAAGAAGACATCGTCAAGCCTACAACACCTGTTGCGGAAGTCAGTATTGAAGAAGATGAGCAAGAGGCTACTCCAGCCGCAGATGTTAGTGATAAGGAAGATGTTGCCAAGGGAACAACTGCAGGTCCAGATGTTAGCGAGAAGGACGATGCTGCAAAGGGATCAACTCCAGCTGCAGGTGAAATCGAGAAGGAGGAGGAGGGTACAACTCCATCACCAGATGCTAGCGAGGATGAGGATGCTACAAAGGGTACAACTTCAGCTGCCGATGTTAGCGAAGAGGGAGATGTTGTCAAGGGAACGCCTCCAACCACGGATGTTAGCGAGGAGGTGGAGACTGCAAAGAGTACCACTTCAGCTACCGATGTTAGTGAAGCGGATGATTCTGCCAAGGGTACAACTCCAGCTACTAATGTTAGTGAAGAGGAAGATGCAAGCAAGGGCACAACTCCAGCTGCAGATGTTAGCGACAAAGAGGATGCTGTCAAGGGTACCACTTCAGCTGCAGACGATAGTGATAGGAAAGATGATGTCAAGCCTACAACTTCAACTTTGGGTGTCAGCGATGAAGAAGACATTATCAATGCAACAACCCCTGCTAAGAAAGTCAGTGGTGAAGAAGATATCGTCGAAGGTACAACTCCTGCCGGAGAAGATAGCCTTGAACACGATACTAGTAAGCCCAGCACTTCTGTCGAAGATGAGAGTGATGCAGAAGATACTATCAAGGCTACAACTACTGCGGACGACATTGAAGAGAAGGATATTCCCAAGGCAACAACGCCTGCTGCAGAAACTAGTGATGCCAAGGACGGCAAAGCAACAACACCTGCTGCAGATATCAGTGACGAAAAGGATGACAATGCAACAAGTCCTGCTGAAGATGTTAGTGAAGACAAGGATATTGTCAAGGCTACAACTCCTTCTGAAGAAGGCAGTGTTGATGATGGCCTTGACAAGGTTACAACTCCTGCTAAGGAAATCGGTGGGGAAGAAGATAGTGTCAAGGCTACAACTCTTGCTGGAGAAGAGCCGATTGAAAAGGATACCGAAAAAGCAACAACACCTGCCGGAGAAATTGGTGATGACGATGATGCTGTCGAGACAACAGCTCCTGCTAATGAAGACAGTGGTGCCAGCGACAAAGATATTGTTCAACCCAGCAAAGATGCTATCGATGAAGAAGAAATTACCCCAGCCACAACGTCTTCTGATGATGCCACCGAAGATACGGTCAAGGTCACAACTCCTGCTGACATTGAGACGATCAAGACATCCACACCCAAAACTGTGGATGAGCAGACTGAAGAAGCTGAAAGTTCTACTGAGAAAGATGTTGCTAAGGGAGAAGACGTGCCCACTAAGACAACGGCTGTGCATATACCTTCCACGACCACTGAAAGCATCAGTGAGCAAGATAGTACAGAGCGGACTTCGGAAGAAGAAGAGAAGCCCTCAGTTCACAGCACCACAGCTGCGCCCAAACAGCCTGAAGACAAGGATGAGCAGCCGACCACCGAAAAGGAGAGTGATGATAAGGAAGCTGGAGAAGGTTACACTGAGCAACCCAAAGATGACAAGGAAACATCGACTGAAGAGGGTGACGAAGCCACAACCCCTGTGCCATCTACCAGTGCACCACTTCATAAACAGCCCACTGATCAGTCCGCTGGAACCGACAAGGATAAGGATGGAGAGCAAACTACCCAAGCAGTACCTGTTAAGCCTAGTATTCTTCCTGTTGTCGTTGAAGCTGATGAAAGCACTGCCCAACCAGTCGAAAGCGAGGAGGCCACAACCGATAAGTTGCCAGCAAGTTATCTGCCACCTGTTTCAGGAGATACTGATTCCACAGATAAAGTTGATACAAGTGAAGAAGATATCACTGCATCTACATCTGAGGAGGACACATCTGAACCAGCCAAGGTTACAACTGAAAAGCCAGGCGCCTCAGTTGACACACGTGACGACTTTGTCCCAGAGAAAACAACTTTGGCTCCCAGTGCAGATGAAGAGACCACAGCCCCAGGATTGCCAGATATGCAGCTACCAGCTGTCATACCAGGAGAAGGCGATTGCTTGGTCGAAGGCAAAACCTATGCTAACAACACTGATGTACCAGCGACAACTCCCTGTGATGTATCCTGCAAGTGCATTAGTAGCATTGTGTCCTGCAAGCCTATGGAGTGCAAAATTCCCGAGGACCGAGAGAATTGTGTTCTGGCTACCGACCTTCTTGACGGCTGCTGCCCAACTTACATTTGTGACACTGACTCCTCGACTCCGAAGGCTGATGAAACTACTGAGCAGAGCAAGTCAACAACTGTCAAGCCGGAAGCCAGTGAAAAGCCTGTCGATGATGAAGTTGAGTCTACAAGCACTGAGCAAATACCAAAGGCTGTCGTTATGCCTTCTGGCATTACTGAGCAGCCACTATCGCATGTTAAGCCCGACGAAGAAACGCCATCCGTAACCACAACCATTCCCATACTGGAGGAAATCACAACGCCGAAAGATATCAAGAAACCCGCAACTGGGGAGCATCCTTCAGAAGAAGATGACATGGTTGACGTTACTGCCGCCCCTGAAATTGAGAAAGAAGCTCAAAAGCCAGCCGAACAAGAGCCCACTCGTGAAGATGATGTTCATAAGCAAACTGCAGTGCCAACAACCGATGAAACAGGCAAGCAGCCAGCACTGGAATCAATCACAACACCCGCTTCAACAACAGATGAGGAAGAAAAGGAAACAACCGAATATACTTTGGCTGCCATACCTGTTGCTCCTGGTTCAAAGGATGAAGAGAAACCAATTGAAGAGCAGAGGCCCGCAGACGAAAAGATTACAACACCGGAAGGCGAACTCGAAGACAAGATTACTGCTACGACAATTGTTCCTACATCTGATGAGTCATCTGAGGGAGAACCCACATCTACTGAGGCACATGTCGATGATCAAGATAAGCCAATTGATGATGCTGAAAAAATACATGAATCATCGACTAGTACTCCAGCGCAAGCTGAGAAGGCGACCACATTGGCTCCATCAGCTGATGATTCTAAGCCGTCTGATGAAAAGCCTTCACAAGACACTGAAGAGAGCATTGCTGCGACAACTCTTCGCCCAGAGGCCGAGGCTGACCAAGACACTAAAAAGTTGTACGTACCACTACCAACTACGGAGATCCCTGCGGAGTCTGAGGAAGACGTCAAAAAACCAGCAAGTGAAGAAGCAAGTACTGAGGCAGATATTGAAGAGAAACCAGACCAGGAATCAGATATTGCAACTAAGGCCCCAACTACAGAAGAAGAGAAAGAAACATCTGATGGTGTATCCACATCTGCTCCTACCTTCAGCGCAGATGAAGATGATACTACTGCTTCTCTGGCAACTGATGGAAAGGAAGCTGAAAAGATTGCAACTACAATTGCTCCATCCAAGGAAGATGAAGTTTCCGCACCACTTCCAACCACAACTGTGGCTCCAGCAGCACAAGAAGAAGAGAAGAAACCCGAAGATGGAGAAACTACAACACCTGCATTTGACGAAAATGAAATTGAGCCCGAATCGAAGCCCGCAGTTACAGTTCGCCCAACTGCTTCAGACAAAGAAGAATCTGATGAACCATCCGTCATTGATACAGTTGGTCCTTCTACCATCAGCCCAGCACCTGAAAAAACATCAGTGGATAAAACCGATGAGGAACCAATTACAGTTGTTACTCCTATTATTGATGGTTCTACGAAACCTGAAGATGAACAGATTTCGTCTGTACCATCATCTACTGAAGCTGACATTGAACAGGAAACTGAAGTTCCAACAACCTCACTGTCTGATAAGAAGGATCAAGAAGACAAATTTGACACTACTACAGATGTTGTACCATCGGATAACGAAGAAATACCGTCTACAGAGCAGCCTTCGTCTGAAGAAGAAGGAGAATTGGTACACCCTACCGATAGACCACAAGCACCAAAGGACACGATTACATCTTCAACATCTGCACCATCCGTCCAAGATGAAGAACATAAAGCTCCCAGCGATGATGTCGAAGAGGATCTGGCTATCACAACTGCAGTTCCCTCAATTCAAGAAGACTCCAAGAAGACATCCGACGAAGACGCTACTTCTATGCCTTTGGAGATTGATGTGGATTCTAAGCTTAGCACAACTACTGCTCCAAGTATTGCCGACAAAGAGGCAGACAAGCCGTCTGTGGAAACTGCAGCGACCTCAGCCCCATCCACAGATGAAGATAAGGCAACTCCAGAAGACACAATTGATGCCACAACTGTTGCTCCAGTTTCCGACGAGGAGCAGGAGCCGGCAGATAAGAAGAAACCAATTGACATCGGAACTCGTGTTGAATCAACTGATGCACCATTGGAAGATATATCTACGGAATCTGATGAGCTGCCTGAAGATAAACTTTCAACAACAACTGCCCATTCTCCTGTAGAGAAGATCACCGAATCAGTTACAAAGACTCCAACTGATGAAACCACAGTGGCACCCTCTTCTGAAGAAGCATCTTCTAAACCATCCGAAGAAAAGCCAACCACCACCTCTGAAGAAAAGGATAGTACGGAAGGCATCCATGCTGCAACCACTATTGAACCACTGCTTACTGACGATAAGAAAATACCGTCATTGCCTACGACCCCGTCATCTGTTGAGCCGGTCAAGGATATCACGACACCGACATCTTCTGAGAATGAAATTGAAATCGAGCCAGCTAAAGACACTGACTCGACAACTCTGGCTCCATCTTCAGAAGAAGAAGGTGAACAACCTTCCAATGAGATCTTTCCGACAGCAGCGCCTGCGGACGACAAATCACCTTCAACAACTATTGCCCCAACCGAAGAAGATGTTGTCAAAGAACCATTGGATAATGAAATTCAACCTAAGCCAGAAGATAGCTTGGAGATCACCACAGTTCCTCAACCTGCCGACAGCGATATACCATCTGAAAAAGAACCAAGCTCGACCCCAGCTCCGGCAAAGGATGCTCTTGAAGGTGAAGATCTTGAATCTACAACCGTGCGTCCAGCAGAAGAATCAGATAAAGCGCCGATTGACAAGGAAATTGGATCCACTGCCGCCCCCTCTGAAAAGGAAGCAGAACAGCCAACCACGACTCCTCTCACTTCTATCAAGACAGACGCCACCACTTCTGGTGCTGATGACAAGATCGATGTCAGTACTGCTTCACCCGATATTGTTGCTCAAGATGATGATACAGAAGGAACCACAATGCGACCAGCTAGTGATAAAACGGAAGAAACTGGTATTACAGAGCAAGAAGCCATTGAAGATAGCATTGCCACAACACCTAAATTCGAGG
The DNA here is from genome assembly GCA_004149465.1 of Drosophila nigromelanica. Lineage (NCBI taxonomy): Eukaryota > Metazoa > Arthropoda > Insecta > Diptera > Drosophilidae > Drosophila > Drosophila nigromelanica. The sequence continues at coordinate 210,966 of SCDS01000136.1, read as the reverse complement.
ACGATAAGGAACCAGCACGTATTCCAACCACACCCAAATCTCAAATTGCAGCTGACACTACACTTACTCCAATTCATGTTCCTGCTGCTGAAGAAATCGACACGAAGCCAATAGAAGATGTCATGTCACAAACAATTGCTCCGCAAACTGATGACGAGAAGACCTCTGTTGATGACTCCGGATCTGCCACAACTTCTGCTGAAGATGCTGACAAGACTCCAATTACTGTTGCTCCTATTGCTCATGACATTGAAGCAACCAGCGAGGTTAGCAAGAAGCCATCTGCTACAGAAGATGTGGGTGAGGAAACTACAGAACCAAGTGATGTTGAACATGAGGACACCACAGATCAAGTTCTTGGTGCCAAACTGAAGCCAATAACACCAGCGCCAACCACTGAGGAAATACCAACTCAAGCACCTGTGGAGGACGGTGACTTTGTGGCACCAACTACACAGCCAGATCTTGAAAAGGAGACTCCTGTGAAATCTACCGAAGCGCCAGAACCTGAAGAACACACTGATAAGCCATCCGATATAGAAAAGTCAACCGTAGCACCGGCAGTTAAGCCAAGCTTGGATTCTACCGAGGAGGGTGAGTCTGCTGAGTCAGAGGAGGATCACACTCCTACATCTGAAGATACCCACAAAGGAGAAGAAAGTGTCGAATCCGCCGAATCTGAAGAAACCGTCACTCAGGCTGATGAAAAGAAACCCGAACATGACGAGGCCGAAGTTCCGGCCGTGGTCTCAGAGATACCACAAACATCAGCTGCACCTGCTGCGCATGATGAAGCATCTACGGAGACATCCAGCGAAGAACCCGCTACAGAGCACCAAGATATTGCCAGTATTACGACAGTACATCCACTGTTCGCACAGCACTTCACCAGTACCACAAAAGCTCCAGAAGTCGACGACAGGCTGGGAGAAGATGACTCTGAAGCTGCACCAGCAAAGCAAAGTCCAGAGACAACGACGACAGAAGCGCCTCTCTCAACAACGGCAGCATCCAGTCAACACCAGGAGCCTATCACACCACCTTCTTATGGCCACCAGCCCCAGTATCCATCTTACCCCGAGGACGAATACGACGAAGAGGAGGTATTTGGCCCAGGCACCTGTCGCTATGCTGGCAAAATCTACGTATCTGCCCAGCAAATTCCACGCGACGATCCTTGCGACTTCTGCTTCTGCTTCAGAAGCGACATCATCTGCTTGCAGCAATCTTGCCCGCCACCAATTTCTGGCTGTCACGAGGAGCCCATCTCTGGCTTCTGTTGTCCACGCTACGAGTGTCCCGTGTCCATGGCCGCTGTGCTTAATATAACGACAAGCACAACAACTACAAGCACCACTTTGCCACCACACTTCCTGAACTACTCCCACGGCGATGCTGTGCAACACACCGGCTGCCTCATCAATGGCCGTTCGTACAAGGTGGGCGAACCCATCGAATCAACGAGTGGTCCCTGCATCAGCTGCACGTGAGTATACAACGGCTTATCCAAACAAACATAGGCTAATCCATTCAAAAACAAATTTCAGCTGCGGTGGCGATGGCAAGATGAAGTGCGACCCACAACAATGCGTACCGGAGCCAACAATGCAACAAGTGATGGCTGCCGTTGCGTCTAGCCGTAAAAGATGAACCACCAGCCATGCACACTAAATATAATTTTAACTAATTTTTAAGCACTGCAAACAAACAATCACAAAACAGACGAATACCCCAAATTGCACCCACAGAGCTGCATTCCTCACGTTTTTTGATGGAACAAGAACAATATAGATAATAGACTCAGACACAGAAACAAACAAAACAAAACAAAACAAAAAAACATAAAAAAAAACTAAGGTGCCAAAACTGGTGAAAATATTGCGACCCACTTGATTAGATCCAATTAATATCAGATCGATTGACCGAATTGTAACTTTAGGTTTGCCAATAGATATTCGCACTTTTTCAATTGAATTCCAATTTGTTTCGGATTAGGTTACGTGACGAAGCAACCAGTGATATTGTACTGTATACATAGTATAGGTGCAATTAATTTAGAACGCGCTCACTAAAAATGAATTACTTATGTATTTTGAAATAATCCCATATAACCATCTATAGCAGCGTACGACGTGCCTTGTAAAGTCGTTCATTGTGGGACCATTCAAAATGCAATCGCTTTCAGGAGACTCAACCCCAACTCATTTGGGTTCCACAATCAATGACGTTACGAAGCTGCGACCTTTAGCTATGGAAAATCCGTTTCTTTTTGTTTGTTTTAATAGCAATACTTTTCTTCAATGCGCTTTTATAGTATTTTAGTCACTGTATTTTAAACATTATTATTTTTTGTGTATAATTGTTGCTTCTAGTCTTCTTTTGTTGTAAGAGCAACGAAATCCGCCTAACACACGCGCAAAATGAGATCAAATTAGATCAGTTCAATTGAGTTGAGATAATGATATCTTCTATGAACTTTCCCAAGCTTTTATACTTTTATATACAATATGTGTAAAATGAAGAAACGAACGAAACTAGTTTTTATAGCAATTTTACAAACGAACCACGAATTGCATAGTTTTTAATGGATTGAATTTAAAGTTTACGTCATTGCATTTACGCCACGCACAAGTCCATCTGTGGTTGGAAATTGAGGTAACTTAACTAGAGTTTTTTTTAAATTAACTGATGACGAAAACTAAACATGCAATGGAAACCACTGTAGGCTATTGCTATTGCTCGACTGATTGAAAAGTGCACAAAAAACAGTAGATATTGAAGTAGTCAATAATTTTGTAAACTAATTTTTTTCTAAGATATCAGCATGCCACGTTGGTATTAACATAAACCATGTAACAGTAATATATACTTACTATATCTGAAATTTTCAGTCACTTGAGCTTTAGAGGTACGCTGACAATTCGAAGCGTTATTAAAACACACAATAAATATGAACAACAATTAGATTTATATAATCTCTAAATATAGTTACAGTTTTTAAGTATTTAACTATAAAAATAAATAAATAAATTTTAATGTAGAACTTATTTATTTTATATGTCTTTTAAGAACAGCTCTTGTGTTTCCATAATTATCGTAATTTATATGCAAGCTTTCTTTGTAATCTTATAAATAAATACAACGCTTTTTATTGAAATGTACTCCTGGGAGTCTTATCTGTTATCTGCGTATAATACTTTGGAACACATTGCGAACACAAACATTTAATTGACGATGAGAATCTTTATGCTTTCATAATACAGATATTCAGGAATATTTCCAGATTCGTTGTATTCGTTATCTGACTTTTGTCATTTAGATGTGAGTTCCTTTGATTTGCCATTTACATTGAGTAAATGATTACCTTCAGCTTTAATATTTATTAAAACTTTTAAAAAAAATATTCTTTACCACAGTAGCGACTGCCTCGTCGTTGTTTAGTTGATCCCGAACGTTAAATGGCACGATGGATTGATTGATCTTCTTCAAAATCATTTTCAAAAATATGCATACAAAATAATCAATACTTTTTGTCTTAATTAAAATGGAGAAAGGCAATTCAGTTGATCCCAGGCAAAGGTTGTTAATGTTAAATTCGTTCCCAGTTTGAATTTAATATCAGTCAGTTCAGAATCCTATCGATACTTTTTGGTAACTACATGTTCCTGTTATCGAGACGATTGTCATCACCAAAACCAGCAGCATAAAATAAAACAGCTGTTAAGTTTACTTCAAGCACCTGCCTCTTAAGCAATAGTTTTCTTTTTATATGGCGTGACGTAGTTAATAAACATAACTTAACATTTAGAATTAGAACAACATAAATAAAGATGGCCAGCATATCAACCATAAACTGGCTCTTCGTGTGCGGCCTGTCGTTTTGCCTTGGCGGCATTGCAGTGCTCAGTTTTATGCCACTCAGCTCAGGTAGACGAGTATGAATAATAAATAGCTATAAATAAAACTGTACACATGTATGTATATTATTTTAGATTGCATATGTCCGCTGAAAAACCCATTGAGCAGGCTCGTTAACGAAGTGCAACCAAAGACAAATTCATTCAGCACTAGCTCGGCACATAAAATGGCAGTCCTGGTGCCGTTTCGAGATCGATTCGAGGAGCTGCTTCAATTTGTGCCGCATCTGACAAAGTTTCTGCGTCGGCAAGGCATCGAGCATCATATATTTGTGCTGAATCAAGTGGACAGATACAGATTTAATCGCGCCTCGTTGATTAATGTTGGTTTCCATTTCACCAGCGATGTCTACGAGTATATTGCCATGCATGATGTGGATCTGCTGCCACTTAATCAGGAATTGCTCTATGAATACCCCAGCAGCTTGGGGCCGCTACACATTGCTGGACCCAAATTGCATCCAAAATACCATTACGAAAACTTTGTTGGCGGCATTCTGTTGGTGCGACGCGAGCACTTCATGCAAATGAACGGAATGTCGAACCAATATTGGGGCTGGGGATTGGAGGACGATGAGTTTTTTGTACGCATCAGGGACGCTGGCTTGCAGGTCACCCGTCCCCAAAACATAAAGACTGGCATCAACGATACTTTTAGGTATAATAGAACAAATCTAAAATAGCTATAATCAACCCTTTATATTAATGTTTTTTTGCTCCTTAGGCATATTCACAATCGCCACCACCGTAAGCGGGACACACAAAAGTGCTTTAATCAAAAGGAGATGACACGCAAAAGGGACCACAGCACGGGCCTGAACAATGTTAACTACAAAATACTCAAAGTACATGATTTGATGATCGACAGCATAAACGTAACGATTCTTAACATATTGCTCGATTGTGATGTAAATAAAACGCCTTGGTGCGACTGTTCGGGCACAGCTGCAGCTGCTTCCGTCGTACAAACCTAGTCATAAATAGAAAACACAATACGGGTTTACTGTTACTTTATCCATTTCGCCTATCCGAATCTTAAGCTATGTTTATTTGACTATTTGGTGCTAGTACACGTGAACCATGCCATACAAGAATGTCCAGAAGAGCACGTAGGTGCAAAGGCCGCCCATGAATTGGTTCGTCAGAAGATTTTTGCGGTTAATGAAATACTTGCGCCACTGTGTGCCAGACTTCATCAGTACCATTAGCCAGAGTATAAATACCGACAGAAAATAGAATAAGAAGCCAAGTGTTCCACTCAGCCCCAAGATACCTGGGACGATAATAAACATTGGATTACCACTAGTCCCAATTTAAATATGCAATTATTCAATTTACCAGCGGCGCAGCCTGAGATTGCGGCCATTGACGTGCGGCAATACTCGACAGCAGATATGTTATTTCGAATAGCGGACTCACTGTACGCAACTATTTCGCCAGTTTTGGACAGTCGAGTCTTCACGCGATTCATTTTAATATAATTTTTCTTCAGCACACCGAAATTACAATTAGTGTTTCTGGTGATTCTGGCAGTCACAAGTGAAGTAAAACATTTTGACATTCACATTACTGCGTACATCACAGCTGGGCCATATCGATAGTTTTGTGTTGCCTTAATCGAAGAATAGCTCTTTCACAAACACGGTGCGAGCACAATACAGATGAGGGCCCCATTAATTAAAATATGTGGTGATAACGAAACTTTGTGATTTTATACGTGTTGAAGTCGCGGGGCAAAAGGTGCTATTTAGTAGGAGGACCAAACGCAGAAAATGTTGGAGGATAACAAACACCCATAACTGTTAAAATACAAAAGGAATTGATAAAGGCAGCGGAAGTTTTCGCGGCCAGTCCACAACAAAGCAGAACAATTAAAAAATCAATCACTATTCTAATTGAAAGCTGGGGAGACAGAGGCAGAGGCAGGGCAAGGCAATATGTCACCCCCTAAGAACTGTGCCGTGTGCGGCGACAAGGCGTTGGGCTATAATTTCAATGCCGTTACTTGCGAAAGCTGCAAGGCGTTTTTTAGACGCAATGCGCTGGCAAAAAAACAGTTCACGTGCCCATTTAACCAGAACTGCGAGATTACCGTGGTTACCCGCCGTTTCTGCCAGAAGTGTCGTCTGAAAAAATGCCTTGACATTGGCATGAAGAGCGAGAACATTATGTCCGAAGAGGACAAGCTAATCAAGCGTCGCAAAATAGAGAACAATCGCGCCAAGCGTCGCATGATGGAGCACGGAGGATCTGATGCGGACGCTGACGTGGAGAATGACAAAGTAGCCGGTGTTGTCGCCGATAGCAGCTGTAATTTGGACATGTATGGCGGCTCGCAAGATTCCCAAAGCTGTGGCTCACCCGACAGTGCCGCCAATGCCAATGGCATGGGAACCATGGGACCAACAAGCTCAACGACAAACAGACCATCGACTGATCGGTTAGCCGAAACTAACCCGCTTTTAATGACGGCCGATAAGTTAGTTGATGAGATAGTGGCCGATCCAGACCGCGCATGCCAGGCTATCAATAGGCTAATGCGCACCCAGAAGGAGGCGATCTCTGTTATGGAGAAGATTATTGAATCACAAAAAGATGCCTTAAAGCTTGTGTCACACTTGATTGACTATCCAGGTAAATACAATAAATAAATCGAATGTTATTTGCAAAGTTAAGACCGCATTATTACAGGTGACGCACTTAAAATAATAAGCAAAATTATGAATTCGCCTTTCAACGCATTAACAGTATTTACCAAGTTTATGAGTTCGCCGACGGATGGCCTCGAAATCATTTCTAAAATTGTTGATTCGCCAAAAGATGTGGTCGAGTTTATGCAGAATCTGATGAGGTCGCCGGAGAATGCCATTGACATTATGAACAAATTTATGAACACACCTGCTGAGGCTCTCAAAATGCTTAATCGCATCTTCAATGGCACAAACACAACAACTGAAACGGGCCGAAAACCGATGCATGTCGAGGCCAAAGATGTAGAGGAGCCAGAGTTGGGTTATCCCCAACAATGCGATAAACAGTCGCAAAATGTCCGCGTCGACACTGTAATACAAACGATGCTGCAAGGCAGTCCATCAGCGAGCAGCATTAGCAGCATTAACACAGGAGAGGTCACCTCGCCACTTAGCAGCATTGCCAGCCCAGCCAGTAATACCCCAATTGACTTGCACTATCAGTCACCCAGTACGAACCATGTGCCGGATGAAGTGCCTAGCACATCAGGTAGCCATCCCTTGCCCTACATAATCAATTCGCCAGATTTCGATATGAAAAGCTTTAATCAATCCCATTACACTGATGAGCTCAGCATGGATGGCAGCGTCAGTATCAACTCAATAGAGTCTGTGCTCTCTGAAGTGATACGCCTGGAGTATCAGGCCTTCAACAGCTTACAAACGCCCGCTTCTCGCATTAAAGATGAAATGTATCATGCTGCTGGCGGCATGCCATTATCCTATATGGGACAGGAACAGGCGTACGGGGGCTGCAAAGGATCTAGACAGGAGCATCTGCAACATCAGCAGCCAATTTGTGCACCCTCGAGCATATTTATGGAGCGCGACCTCAATGAGGCTGAACAAATGAAGTTGCGCGAACTGCGACTTGCCAGTGAGGCTCTTTACGATCCAGTTGACGAAGATCTCAGTGCCTTGATGCTGAACGATGAACGCATTAAGGTGACCGCCTATTTCTTATTTCATTAAAATCCAAAATCTACACTCACACCTGCCGAGTCGCTTATCTAATCAGGCCCAGTCAAAGGCGATAGACAGTTAGCACCTGGGGCATGACTCAGTGCATCTCACAGTTTCTGTGTGCCCAGTACCTATACTCTACTCAATGTAAACAAAAAACATTAAAATAATGTCGCAATTGAAATGCACACACCTGTTGCTGAGCCAGCCCAGACACACATGGATATTAGCAACACGCACCATAAGCGGTTGAATCCCAACGCAATTGATAGCTTTATCAGCCTCACGCCATCAACATTATGGTGCTATCGTGAACGGTACTATCACCAGACATAGCAGGCGCGCATAAATAACCATATAGCGACCGGAGTAGCAACAAATATCTTGTTTTGGTTGGCAGCCTTTTCGGCCACATTGTATTGACTGTTTACCGCTGGTGTTCCGTTTCGATTAGCACATTTTGTGCTGTTAATTAGGAAAACTGATACATTTCGAAAAATGTGGAGCCGCAGGTGTACACCTGGCTCTGATAAGCGGCGCCCCTCGTTATTGAATCATACTTTATAGACAAACAGCGATTGACGTGATAATTAATGTTATCATTCTTTTTTTGTCACCCCGTGCAACCCACAGCCCGACGATGCACGGCAAAGTCCAAAGCTTTTACAGCTCATCAATCTGACGGCGGTGGCTATAAAGCGTCTTATTAAGATGGCCAAGAAGATTAGTGCATTCCGTGACATGTGCCAAGAGGATCAGGTTGCATTGCTCAAAGGTGGCTGTACCGAAATGATGATAATGCGTTCAGTTATGATATATGATAACGATCGAGGGGCTTGGAAGGTAAATGACGTATGTCGCGAGCATATTCCAATTCTGTGCTAAACGTTTATCTTACAGGTGCCACACACCAAAGAGAATATGGGGAGTATTCGCACAGATCTACTAAAGTTTGCCAAGGGTAATGTCTATGAAGAGCATCTGAAATTCATAAGCACCTTTGATGAGAAATGGCGCATGGATGAGAACATTATTCTCATAATGTGTGCCATTGTGCTTTTCACACCGGCGCGAGCGCGTCTCATCCACAAGGACGCCATTAGGCTAGACCAGGTTAATAATATTATAAACTTAAATGCAAGTAGCGTTATAATCGAATCTCCCCCTTTTCATACAGAATTCCTATTATTATCTTCTGCGAAGATATCTTGAGAGCGTTTATCCGGGCTGTGAAGCAAAGAACGCGTTTATTCGATTGATACAAAAGATTTCGGATGTGGAACGTCTGAACAAATTTATCATCAACGTTTATCTAAACGTGAACCCTTCCCAGGTGGAACCCTTACTGCGTGAAATATTTGATTTGAAAAATCACTGAAACAAATTTGGAATTGTGCATCAAATGCCACATAAAATAATCGCAGTGCTGCTGTTGTTGTTGTTTCTATAGTCTATATATTGCTGCAATTTGTTTTGTTTTTTCGCTTTTAAAGTTAGATTTAAATCGAATGTGATTGTTAAATTTGCATATAACACATAGTTTTTATATTTCTACATCAAAGAGAGTATATTTTAGGTACAAAATGCAAAGCAAAATATAACTAAATGTACACATTTTAATTAGTTTTCAATAAACTATATTTAAATTAACGAAACACCTGTATGAATGGAACACAAAATGTCAACAAAACAAAAACAAATTTTTATAGACAACCATTTAATTTTTATTATTTTTTATTTGTTGTAACGCAAGTAACAAAAATGCATAAGTGTAAATTTGGAAAGCAAAACTTGATATGTCTGTTGGCCAAGTAGTTCAAGACGACCATATTAATCGATGCGGCAAAAGCCTAACGCGAACAAAATCAGCATATAACTATGCTCGGACTTTAGGCGCAGACCCACGTTCCATGTTTACGCGTGCTGCGGCTCTTGCCGCAACATTCATAGACAAATATGTTTAATGATGGTTATGTTGAATGTACAGGCTCGCTCTTCACAGCATGCATGCGCAGGTGGATGAACCTGGTACAATTGTCAGGACGGTATCGCAATTCTTTATCAATGTTCAGCTGCTCAGGTTGATTCGCGACAGTCCTTGGCCCATTGTAAGAACTCATCCAAGGCGCTAACTGCCAGGTTACGGGCTAATGCCTTTACACGTAGATTTCGATCGGTGGTAATAAGCACCAGCTCCGTTTGAATGAAGCATTTGCCATCTATGAGTGTATACAATTTCATCAGTTCAAGGTTGTCAAGTCAATAAAACAAGCGTCTTACCTCTACATTGCTCAGAGCTAGTGGTTTTTGAAACAGCAACCGCTGTTGCCAGAATTTTGTCATCATTGGACGCGTATTCCTCCTCAACAAGTGCAAACAACGAAGAATTTATAAAGGAGCCCTTTGTGGTTGCACATCTAAAACGAATCCCAATAAAGTATATGATTAATTTGTAATTAAATAGACAGGCATTAACTTACTTAACATTATTTTTGGCTGAATTGATGAATTTCAACGACTTTTTAGCACGTGATGATACTTCATCGAAATGATGAATGCGTTGTGTTTGCTTTGAGCTGCGGTAAGAATCCAACTTAACGCCTTTAGATAGCCCATCCAGTTCTTTTACCACCGTTTGTGGTATAATGATCGTATAACGCTTGAATTCCATAGATAGTTTCTCAATATCCTCTAGACAGTCAATAAAACAGTTGGTATCTGGCAAAAGGTAACGTGGGCGCACCTCAATGTACAATTTGGAGTCAACTAATTTTAAAATTTCCTCGAGCTTGTTGTTGCATATCTGCTTGACCTTGGCCTTTGCCTCGAGCTGTTTCTTTAACTTACAAAGCTGCGATACATTCGCATCGGCACTAGTGGAGCAATGCGCGTCCACTTCTTCCACATTTTTCTCCGAAATGCAAATCTCAGCGGGCGTAGAAGCAACACAGCCCACATCAAAGTCATTAAGTGCCACTTGCATGGCCGCGTTTAAATCCTCAATTGTGAAGTTCGCGTTTAACGGCAATTGCAATGATTCCTGATGCTGAATGTAAATCGCCTGGAATTCCAATATTTTTTGAATGCGTTCAACGAACTGCACACGCTCAGAACTAAGCTGGCTGCTTTCTCTGTTGGGCACATCACGACCCAATGGCTCAAAGCCGCTTAGCACAAGGTCCTCGTCCAACACGATATTGCATAATCTGCGATCTGCTTCCAAATCCAGTTTGTTGTTAATGATTTTAAGGTGGTCAAAAAGTATTTGCAGTTCCGCCCAACAATCGATGAATGAATGGCTAGTGGAATACAATTGGATATAATTTGAATATATTTAAAAAAAATTATGTTATAAAAGTCCAAAACTTACTCTTCGTTGCGCACTGGCTCCCAAAGGTTTACATTAATGGTCAGCCACTGTGTGTATATCTTCACAAACTGCAGATAGGTATTGACGTGCGTTAATCTGTAGAGTCAAAAATTAATAATGCGAATACGCAAACTACACCGTTATCCACATACTCTTCATCAGTGAAGCACTGCAGCTCTGTTGATTCCTCCGTAAGACTGCCAAGCAGTTGGTTTGCCCTGCTCAACATTAGACCAAACAGGGCGTTGGCAAAATTAAAGCTATGATAGCGCATTTCCCGGCGATCGACTATTAAATATGTGAAGCAGTATAAATAACTCTTCTAATAAGGCCTAACAACCATATTGCTCACCTTTCAGCTTGTTATGCTCCAAAACAAACACGTTGAGCGCCACAATTTTCAAAAGTTTGGTGCGCGACAAGAGATTGTCGTACTTTAGAGCTGCACCGAGTTGAATCTGCAGCTTTCCTAGCTGCTGGTACATGCACTCAATGCTGTGGACAACGAAGAGTTGCAGTCAACATTTGATTTAGTTAATGGATAAACTTACTCAGTGGCTGTAAATAGTTTGCCCAAAAGGTACAGATACAGCGACACAACTCGCGGCAACAACTCCTCGGCAGTCAGTTCATCGTAGCGATTCACCTCGTCTATAGTTGTCTTGCTTCTGGGTTTAGATTTCAAATCAGTTCGATGCAAACGCCTCATGCCATCCGGATAAATCCAGACTTCTCTGCGCATTTGCTTGGACTTTTTGGACTTGCCAGTGGAAGAGTGCATCGGCGATTGTTTCATTTCGGTTTCTTCATACTTTCGACGAATTTCATCAAACAAATCAAGGAGGCTCTCCTTGGCCGATTGAATTGCATTGGATGTCAACAGGCTGCGCATGTAATAATACACTGCATCGAAACGTTTGTGCTGTAACCAAGACATTCCAACAGCTTGTAAGTACATTAGTTATTACGATGATGACTTGAACAATTGCTTACATTATAAATAGCAACAATGGCCAATTGATTGTAGGCTGCTCCGTTGCCAGGCACAAGCTCTTGGGCACGCTGATAATATTTGCAAGCTTCTGCGAAGTCCGTCAATTGTAAGTGGCTGGCGCGATAGCGTGACAGATCGCCCAAACAAATGAGCAAACGTTGGCCGACCACTTTAACGGCGCTTTCACAGCGCGCAGAGATATACTTGGCCATGAGCTTGTCATACAGTTTTTGGTAAAACTTGATGGACTGCTTGATGAGCAGCAAAGTGTGGCTTTGGCCCACATCTGTTTGCTGTCGCTTGAGATACTCGCGCACATTGTAGAAGAGAAGCTTCCAGAAAAATGCATCCACTTTGTGCTCACACACGAATTTCAATTGTTCCAGCAACAAACAGCAGAACGCCTCCTGTAGCTGTCCATGCAAACAGCAAAAGTTCATCCAGTTCTACAAGAGAACGTAATTGATCAGCACTGTATGATTAATCCAGGCAATTACAATAACTAGCACTTACGATAAGAATGAGATTACGTTGCTGTAGGACCATCAGCTGATCGTAGAGTTGCACAATTATCTTGACATTGGGCATATTTAGCAGCTGCTCAAACCACGCGGGATGGTCGGTGGTTAGACGCACGCGTGACATTGGCGATAACGGACTTTGTTCCTGGAGCCGAGCCGATTGCGTACGGTTGCGCCTACGCATTCCATTTCTAGCGCGCATGCCATCAGCGCTTGGTGTTGTCGCTGTTGAAGTTGCTCCTGGACTTGCGTTAACTCGCAGTATGCCAGGTATGCCGACATCCGTTGATATGTTCTCCAAACCGCTGCACCCGCTGGTATCCAAAACGGGCGCAGATACTCTTGCCGAGTTCCCAGCATTTTCCTTCGGTTTGCTCAAAATTTTGACTAAAACTAGATGCAATATTCATACAGATTTTTAATATACATAAATGCGCGCGCGAAATTACACTCGCACCCAAAAACATACACACACACATAGAGACGAACGTTAATTGTTGCGCGCTAAGGTGCGAGTCGTGTATGTATATTACCTGGCCTTGTCGTGGCTTGTGTCGCTGGTTCCGCATTTTCAGCATCCTCTGCTGCGTGGCTGTGGTGACTACAGCTGGCAGCGAATTTGTTCTGTAGCCGTTTCGGTAGATTTCCAATGATTAGCGATATATCATTTTGATCTTTTGTTCCCTTTCGACTCATATTTCGAATGTTGCTTTTCCAGCTGCATTTATTCCGTTTTGATGCCTTAAACGTGATTCGCCTGTGTTTTTTCTGATCAAAATATCACTATCACAAGTATTACGCAGAAAAATCTCACAAATAACAGTGTGCCCAGTCTAAAGTGACTATGTGCACAGAATGTATATACTATTTGACTTATCGATACTTACATTTAAAACACGATGTAACACAATTTGCATATATTTGCGTAAGAATTTGATGTTTATAATTTTAAATGTAATCAAAACTATGTAACCTTAGCTTATTTTTTGGAAATATACTATCGATAAATAAAAATACACTGCAGATAGTGTGACCAGCTTACAGCTCAAAAAATGTTTTGCGGCGAATTCACTATTCACAGTGGCTTAGTCTTACCCTTGTGCGTCTCGTACAGCAAATTTGGAACAACACAGAGAATTGGAATATAATAACAAACTCAATATAAGAGCTTTTTGTTTCTATAATACGTAAAATTACTGAGCGTTGCTGTGATTTGTTCCATTTCATAAGTGCAAAAAATGGCACAGGTTGCTTATTTAGACAGTATGCTGCGTGAGTATTTAGTGTTTCGGGGATATTCAAACACTTTGAAAGCTCTGGATGTGGAACAGCGTAACGAAAAGGATCAACATTTTCGTGCAGAACGTTTAATTGAACATTTCAATGCCGCTGTGCAAACGTCGGATCTAAAGGCACTGCGCAGTCTATGGCTGCACCTGGACAACAACCTGTTTAGCAAGCTTGATCACACTTATGCCTTGGGTAAGCCACACAAGCTTTACACAACTAACTCCTGTTCCATTTCGATTTCATTGTAATTAATTTGTTGTTCGTTCTGCTTTGCAGCCGTCAAGAAGCTGGAAAACAGCCTGTTCAAATACTATCTGGTGACGGCCTACAGCAATAATAAGTCAGAGAAGATATCCGAGTTCTTTAACAAATTGGCCAGCGAGCTGCAGCAGCAGAGCGAGTGGAAGGACTGGTTCTGTAAGAGAAGCCACCATTCAATCTAAGCCAGTTTTTATGTTTAACATATTACAGACTTCCCGTTCTGCAAGAATGCAGAGGAGTCTCCGACATTCGCACTATATTTCACCAAGCAATGGCAGGACACTTTGCTGCTGTCTTTGCGCAACTTTCTGACCACAGTCTACCAGTGTCTGCCACAGCCCACATTTGTGCGCGCCGAGCAGGAGGCCGCCCACATGCAAAGGCTACAGGATGACAATGCTCGTCTGCGCGCCCGTCTTCTGCAGCTGCAGCAGGAGCAACAGCAGCTGTCCAGCGCATCTAGTTCACAGAATCTGACCAGTGGTGAGGGAAGCACTCGCCGTCGCAGCACGAACCGACAGCAACAGAGCCTAAGCGATATTCTGCCCTTTGACATCAGTCCACCAGGTCATATAGTGGATGACTTTTGTATTATAGCCTCCGAGGCAAACATCGTGGGCCAGGCCAGTGAGGTGCAGGCACGCGGACTCAAATCACTTATACGCAACATTGGGTCCGGCAGCTCGCCAGTGATGGCCCGCAAGGACAATGGCGGCGACAAGTCGTCTGCCAAGCGCAGATCCGGCAGCGTAGGCCGCAGTTGGATATAGTTTCAAAAAAGACAGACTATTGTTATTTTTTGTTTAATTTTTGATTTATTTGCGCTTCCTCTTAATCAAATAGACGTAGAAAATAAAGAGCAAATGCGTGTAAGGTATTATTTAATTGCAATAAATAACGTAAAATTACAAATAAATATCTGACGATTCGTGTATAAAATATTTCGATCTATACAAGCAGCACAATTTAAAAAAATACAATTTATTGTATAATGGATATAATTGTATATAGCATTCAATTAGTATATATGTCTATAGCTGTATATCTATATATGTATATGTAAATTTTGCGTAAAGTAGCATCGATTTTGACTCGGAACATAGACCCGTTCCATCCTATATAAGATAAGTAAATGCATTTTCAGCGTCATTTTCTGTAAGGGAAAGTGATTGAGTGAAGCGCCAATTGCGATTGCATTTCTCGAATATCGTTACGTTTGCTTATGGAATATGTATATATGTATGTGTGTATGTATGTATGTATCTATGTATTTATGCATATGTATATGTATACGTTTACGGCCATTTCCCCACTGAGCGAGCAACTGCGTCGGGTTTGACCCGCATTTGTTGCCTGCTTCCTTACAGCGCCGTCTCGAACGCCGGCAGTGATGTGGGCGCACTCACATATTTGTTGTTGCTCTCAGCGCTGCTGGCTGCTCCAACTGAGGCGGTGCCACTTCTGCCAAAGCTGGGCTTCAGCTCACCGCGCATAAAGTTATTCTCCTCGGTTTGCAGAAAGAAATTCCGCTTTAGATCGAAACTAGAGACGGCCACAGAGCTGGGACTGGTGCTGGCAACGGTGCGCGCCGCCGTTTCATCCGCCTCGGAACCTGCGCGTGAGCCACCACTGTTGTTGGAGTGATCCTCATCGCTGTTGGCCTCCGGTATCGTGCTGGACATAATGTCCGTGCGTGGCACAACTGAGGCAACAACGGCGCTGGGGCCGCGTATCTTCGGCGCAAAAGTCTTGGAGGGCGAGCCGAATTGGCCCTGACGCAGCATTCTGCGATTGGCAAAGGTCTTTGGCGAGCCGCTCAGATCGAGCAGCTTTAAACTGGAGTTCAGCGTTGGCTTGGACGCACCAGGCGTCGCAGTGACCACCTTTTGGCTTGGCACAGTCGCTTTACTCGCTGGCGCCGATGATTTCTTGAGCAGCTCCACCGCGGACACTTTGCGCTGCACGGGGCTCGTCTTAGCGGACTTGGCCAGCAATAGCTTCTTGAAGTCCATCAGCGTCGTCTTGCTCTGACCAATCCGATCCGCACACGTGTTCAGCCGCTCCGGCGAATCGTCGTTCCAATTGCGTGCCGGCTGCTTTATGGGCGGCACATTCTCCGAGACACTGGCCTCCGACCGCGTGGGCGTTGAGGTCAGAAAGATGCCGCTGCCGTTCCTCGGCACAATTGGCGATATGTTGCTTTTGCCATCGGCTGCGGCAGCATTGCCACCAGCAGTGCCTGCAGCGGCAGCAGCCCGCGCCAAACGCTCGGCACGTCGGATGGGCGTGGCATATAGATCATCCCGGCACGTTACATTGCCGCTGGTCAACGGCTTCGGCTGGCTGCGTCGGCTCTGCAGCGTCCAGTAAACGGGCGCATTGCGCTGAAAGGGCGTGGCATCTGTGTCCTGTGTATTCAACTGTGCTGGCTGCACTTGCTCATAGATATTAGAGAAACGTTGATACCCTGTGGAGAAAGAGAGACAAAGACAAAGATTGCCGATCAGTTGAGCTCAGTTAATTGACACGCGTTACCCTAGCTGTTCTTTTAGTAGGCGTTTCAAAGTGCGTTTTACCAAAAAGGAGAACTCAATAGATAGAAGCATTCAAGAGCAAGCACAAACCGTACGTACCTGTTCGAGATCGCTTTACCGTTTAACCAGTTTTACCTGTGACTGGCACTAGGCCCAAGGAGCGTATGTGCTATGTACAAATGGTGCGGTGGATGGCCAAAAAATAAATGCATTGTGGTGCTGGGTGCTGGGGGAGGTGGGTTGGAGTTGGAGTGCAGTGTTTATGGTATAAGAGTATGGTATTACCAGTGCCCGTTAGCCCATGTTATGCAGTGGGTGAAATTCTTCTCTATTTCTTTTTTTTTTTTGGTTTTATGATACACAATGCCAATGATTGATGCGAACTTCTTTTTGTTTTTCTCAATTTATTTTCATTATATTACTTACGATCGGTGGTGTTTTTTGTTTTTTGTTTTATGGAATGTGATTGAACTTAATTAATCTACATAGCTAAAAAATTCTTAATTAAAATAGTATTTTTGTTTTTTTTTTCAATTATGCGCTTATTTTTGAAACTACAATTTGTTACGTTTTGTTAGTTGGACAAGGTGCAAAAAACTACTAAAAACAATATATACACACACATACATATACAATATAAATTATGTAATAGAAGTTTTTTGCACGCTTGTAAACAATTTGAAAAAAATTTAAAAATAACATTTAATTTGGGCTTAAAAAATTAGCGTCATAATTTGTGGTATATTTAATACTTAATACGATAATTGATTAAAATAAAACATAAACGGTGCAAAAAACTTTACAGAATTTACAATACACATATATGTTGTTATGTTAATTAAAAATGTAATTACATATAATAATTAGTTACAGTTAAAGTTGACAAATAACATATAGTTATAGTTTAAGTACATACACATAACACTTAATCAAAGTGGGTTGTTAAAAAAAAAACAACAAAAAAACAGTTGGTTAAACAAATCAAAATCAAGGAGGAAAAACATGTAAAGAAACTGTATTAAATTGGCCACACTGGCTGCTGAATAAACAAATGTTAATGACGAACAATAGTTAGGTGTAATCGTGCTTAAATTTTATAGCTAGCATTTCAAGTGTCCAGTAAGAGAGACTGCAATGTGATCGAATTAAACAGAAATCTTCGGCTGTTTTTAATGATTTTTCTGTAAACCTGTTTTAGCAGCGGTGTTAAGTTGGCTGCGGCTGGCCTCTGAGTAAACAGGAGATGAATTTGCAGGGAACTTTACAGGAGTTGTAGCTTGGAAGCAGCCAAGATGTTGAATGGGCCGGGCTTGGCCATTGAACCTGGCCACACTAGCCCATTGAACACGTACGAAACAAAGCCGGCGTCTGAGGAAACTGGCCTAGCCAAAGGATGCCGGGCGAAGATTGACAATTATTCAGTGTGGTGTTTGCTCAAGACGCCCACTTGAGAACGTGCGACAGGCAACAACTGCTGCTGCTGCTGCTGCGGCTTTTAGCAAAAGGTCAAGTTAAAGACAGGTTAATGAGCTGCATCGTTAGTCGCACGGTCTTTACCATATTTCCGTTACCTCAAACTTTTGCAGGAGGCGTTGGCGCCGCGCGCCATTATCCTCATTGGGCAAAATGATTTTGAAGGGGCGCAGCAAGACGCTCTCCACAAACGACTTGTGGTACTTGCCGTGAGCTGTGGGCGGCAACTGCAACTGCTCATCCTCGTCCGAATCGCTGGCGGAGTCATTGTCATTGTCATTGTTATTGTCTGGCTGCTCGCCGCCGTCTGCAACATTGAGCAAAGCGGGTGAATCATCGAAGTTCTCGAGCGATTTGTTCTTCAAATAGGAGGAGTCAGTGCAAGTGGTCGATAGCGAGAACTCGTCGACCAGCCGCTCAAAGGACTTGGCTATCTTGCGCTCCACGGCACTGCCAGAATTGGGGGGTGTGGCAAGCAATTGAAAATTGCTCATGTTGCGTAGTTTTAGCGAACTTGTTGCATGCTGCACGGGGGGCATTGCACTGAATGCAGCTGCCCCCGACAGGCTCGTGGACAAACAGTTTTCCTTGTTCATCTCCAGCTTCAGCTCATCGTTGGCCAGCCTATAGCTGTTGTTGCGCTTGAGAGCGACAGAACGGCATTTGCTCTGAGAGAGCGTGGGGTGGGGGCTGTTGGGGCTGGGGGCGTTGGGGGTTGTAGCGGGAGTTGTTGCATTCGAAATGGAAAACTGCGTTGCAGCAATTGGGTCAATCGATAAAGCGACAGCAGTTGCTGCCCCACCCTCCAAATTGGGAATGGGTGTTGCAGCTGCCACCGCCTGCTGCTGCTGCTGCTGCTGAGCACGAGCTATGCCATTTACTTTCGTTCGTGGGGGCAGCGGTGGGGGTGGCGTTTGATTGGGGCTGAATTGGGGGTTGGCAACCCTCAGTTGCGACGCACAATCTGTGGGGGAAGGACTCGGCTGTACACTTGAAATGCTGC
Source organism: Drosophila nigromelanica (assembly GCA_004149465.1). Lineage (NCBI taxonomy): Eukaryota > Metazoa > Arthropoda > Insecta > Diptera > Drosophilidae > Drosophila > Drosophila nigromelanica. The sequence goes on along the minus strand of SCDS01000136.1, from coordinate 191,890 downwards.
CCATTGATGCGAATTTTGACTTGCTCAGCAACAAATTTGTGTTGCTGTTATTGTTGTTGTTGTTGTTGTTAAAAATTGTTGTTTTTGCTGTAGTGGTAGTAGAGTGTAGTAGCGTATTATTTACAGTAGCATGGATTGGGGGATGCATCAAAGCGGATACGTTAACAATTTCACTAGCGCTATGGCAACTGGCATTAAATGATTGTTGTTGCTGCTGTTGTGCTAGTTGTTCTTGTTGTTGTTGTTGTTGTTCTGATTGTTCTTGTTGTTCTTGCTGTTGTTGCGTTGTTCGCACAATCTTACCTTCTTCCGCTGAGTTGGCTGATGCCGTTGTCGCCGTGGACGACGATGAACTGGTTGCCGTTGAGCCCGTCGATGAATTGGATTTGGTGGATGGCGATGGCATCATGTTGTTTGTGTTCGCGGGCGCCGCAATTGTCTCATAGAATGGATTCGTGTTGTTGGCCAGCAATTGCTTCTGTTCCTGATAGCTGCCCGGCTGATAGGCGGTCATGTTGTTGCTGCTGTTTGGCGTCTTGCTGAGCGGCGATTTGGCAACTATTGGACGCACATTGGCCACCTTACGATTGGCCGCGTTGCCGCCGCCGCCGCTTAATAATAATAATTTGGCGCTCTTTGTTGTTGTTGCTGCTGCTATTGCTGCTGCTGCTGCTGCTGATGATGCTGCTGCACTTTCACCCGTCGCGTCTCGTGTTGCACTGAGCAGCGCACTTTCGGTTTCCTTCACATACGGCCCAGGTGCGAAGGTGGTGTGCGCTCCCCGGCGCCGCTTCAGGCTGTCCGAATCGTATATGATGCGACCCTCGGCATTTGTGCGCACACGACGCTGAGCGCCGCTCGGCGAGATGAGCGACTTCTCCTCGCGCAACTCGCTGATCTCAGCGTACATTGGCACGCCGCTCTCCACCCCGCTGTCCACAGCGGCAGCGGCAGCGACAGCGACAGCAGCTGGCAGCTGTCCCAGCTCGGTTGGCTGTGCGCAGGCCTCGCTCTCGGTACGCTTGGCGCTCGTCGCATGCCGACGCAAATGCTGCGGCAGCTCGTTGAGCGAGACGTACTCCGAGGGTTGGTTCGCTGCTGCCACCCTGCGAACTATGTCATTGGAATAGTAAATGGCGAGGCCGCTGCCAGCCGACGGTTGGCTTTTGGCGCGATTGTTGTGCCTGTTGTTGTTCTTGTTGTTGTTGCTGTTGTTGTTGCTAATGTCGGCAATGGTCACGTACTCGCCCGCCATGTCGTAAAGCTTGTCGTCATTCACAGCGCTCGCCGAGGCCGGCTTCACGGGCGAGCTTTTGCCCGGCGCACGCTTAATGGCCGGCAGCACAACGCGAAGCTTTTCGAGCACGCCGCCGAGTGCTTTTGTCGGTGTTTGCTTAAGCTCGTTCAGGTTGTAGTCCTTGCTGTTGTTCGTTGGCGTCAGCTGCTCGGCCGGCGCATCCGATTCGCTGTCAATGTCCAGCTGCAGGCTGGTCAGCGTCCGATCCGCGTCCGCGTTCGCGTCCGCTTCCTGCGATTGGTGCTCATCGTCGTCGCTGGTGGTGGGCGTTATGATGCACATGGAGGGTATGCGCTTCGCATTGATCGCCGTCTTCTGTTTGATGCGCTCGATGCGCTCCACGCCCTCCAAGTCGGAGCACTCCGAGTACTCCAAGTCGACGGGCAATGGCAGCGCCGAGCGCTGCTGCAGCAGCAGCTGCTGTTCATCCTCAGTCGGATGTTGCTGCTGCTGTTGCAGCTGCTGCACTGCATCCTCCGGCTTAGTCGAGAGCTTCACATTGCGCTTGATGGTGCCCGTACGCTCCAGTGTGCTGCCAATGGTGCTGCTGCTGTAGCTGCGCTCCAGGGTGCTGCTGCTGGCGCTATTGCTGTTGCTGTTGCTGCGGCTCTGGCTATGCTTACCCAGCGAGCTGCTGCGCTCGGGCACATCCGGTCCGGTGCAGACGGCGGCATTCATCAACGTGGTGCAGACGGTGCCCGCCGAGCTCGTCGTGGTGGACGTGGAGCCACGTCCGTACAGCTCATACTCGTTCTCCGCATTGAGCACCGTCTGGTTGGACTGGCTGCCAAAGGAGTAGCTGCTGGTGTGCAGGCTCTGCTGGAGCGGTGTCATCGGCGGCTCCTCCTCCTTCAGTGTGCGCAGTCCACTGTCCATGTGGAAGGAGGTGTAGTAGCCCTCCGTGTCGCAGCTGTAGGCGGAACTGGTCTCATCGTCCAGATGATTGGGATAGGTGCCCGCATCGCCCTGCAGCTCCGGTGTGGCGGTGCCCTCGCTGGTCACGCTGCTCGAGGCGGAGGTGTTGAGGAAACGCCGCCGACTCAGCATGGAGGAGGGCGGTCCGCTGCTGCTGCACGGCTGGAAGCTGGACACATTCAGCGAGGTGTTCGAGGCGCTCGACTTGGGCTGCATGGTTATCTCGCTGCCAATGGAGGCGCGTCCCGATTCGGAGCTGGCGCTCCAGTTGCCGCTCGACGAGTGCGGCTGCTCCTCCTTGCCGGCCGCATCGATTCGGTGAAGTCCATTGCGCCGCTGCCTGTTCAGCGTCGCCGTTTCGCGCATCTTGACGTGCGCCGCCGCCAGCGAGGATAGCTGCAGCTTGCCGCGCAGCTGCCCGCTGCTGGACACGCTCATGCTCTTCTCCGAGGAGGAATACGAGGGTTTTCGTTCGTGCGAAAACCGAGATTCACTCTTCTGCGCAATCAGATCGTGCACCACGCACTCATCGTCAATGTCTCGCGAGGCTTCGCGCTTCGCGCTGGCGACGCCGCTGCCGCTGCCGCTGGCGTTGCCAGGAGCTGACATGGAGCAGTGGCTGCTCGGCTCCGGTTTCTCCGTGGAGCTGTTCTGTGAACTGCAGCCGCTGGTGTCCAGCTGGCTGGACTCGCCAACACCGCTCAGCTCCCCGGTGCGCTGCATGAACTTGAACCGGTTCCGGCCCCACTGCTTCAGCGAGTTGAGGCGGGTCAGCGTGCTCTTGCCCTTGTCGTAGGGCAAGGCAACAGATTCCTTTTTTAAGATGTCGCTCGATTTGCTGCGTCCGAATTTCTTTGATTTCTTGGTGGCATCCACAGCTGCCGCTGGCGCTGGCGAAGTGGCATTCGATGGGTTCTTCGACTCCGTATTGCTGTTGTGAATTTCAAAAATGTTTTTGTTTTGTTTTTGTGTGTGCATATTTGTTGTTGTTGTTGTTGTTGTTGGGGAACATAAAAAGAAAATATATATATGTTTGGTAAATGGTTAGCTAATTGGTAAGATTTGATGGAAGATGTGTGCGATAACTGTTAGAAGATTGACCAAAAACAGTTCAACAGAGTAAGAGAGAAAACGAGGCAGCTAAATTAGAGAGAGAGAGAGAGAGGAAAAGTGAGAGAGAAAGAGGAAAAGAAAACTTTTGCCAATCTATAAAAATTATTGTGAGGTGTGTGCCCAAAATATTCTTCTCCTATTGAATTTGTTTTTCATTTTCTGTTTCTGGTTAATTTCAGACACATCATTTTTATTAAAGTTTTGAGATACACAGACACACATACACAGGGAAAATGCTCTGGGAAAATTTAGAGTAATTAATGGCACAATTCAAAGTTTAATTTTCAAGCAAACATTTTTTTTCTGCTGCTCTGCTTTTTCTGTCTGTTGATTATTAAAAGCGATTACAACATCTACATTTTTGAGTGCTCCAGCTGAATTTTTTTTTTTTCGTTTGTGGGGCAGCTGTGGCATGCACTTAGAAACAGCGTTGGGCACGCACACACACACATACGCACACACACGCACACAGAACACACAACACACAGCAACGCTAATTATGCCGATAAGCAACGCATTTCATTCACTTTTCTGACATTCGAGAGCCCCCCTAAAAAACAAACATCTTCAATTGCAACGGATTTGGGTGCAGGTCAGCTTTTATTTGAATACATTTCCTATATGCAATGCACCAAATTGTATGATATTTGAGCTTTTGCGAGGCTCTTTCTAAAATAAACTAGTTTCGAAAAATTATATAATTAAAACTAATATGTTTTTTAAACTCTGTTATAAAATTGAGGATTAAATGCTTGGCCTGAAATTTAATTCGAGTAGACTGACAGACTGTCTTGTTTGTCAGGTTTGTTCAAGGAAAAACTACAGTTTTAAATAGCAAAATATAAAAATCTGAAACTTTAGAGTCAAACTTATCTTTAATGATCTATTAGAACATATTTTCTAAAGGAAATAAAATCAACATGTTAGATTTTAGTTCTTACAAAGAGTTACAAAATAGTTAGCTGCATATTCTAATTTCTTTTCATCACGCATAAAAATAATGAGTGTAAAACTTCTGGAACAGCCCTCGCATTACACAGTTTGACGGGCAATTGGGTTCAGTTGAATTTAGTTGGCTTTGCATATTTAATGCTGATCGCACAGATATTGAACAGCATTGGCATATATAACACACACACACGTGTGTGTGTGTGTGTGTAACCAACTATGTATGTGTGCCTTTTCTGTGCAGTTTCATGTTGCATATAAAACGCAGTCAAACGGAATGACGACAACGTCGCAGGCTTCAGTCGTGGGTTTTGTGGGCAGACGACGCCAACAAAACAAATAAGATTTATGAAACTTTTAAGCACAAGGCGTCAGCCAAATGCATTGAAGGGGGAAAAAAACTAAGCCATACAGGAGTTGTTGTTGTTGTTGTTGGTTGGTTTTTGACTGGTTGGCAAAAATCCTATAGAGAGTACGTGGCTCCACGCCTGATTTATGCTGATGATGCGCAGGCTGAGAGCTGAGGAGCTGAGAGTGGGCCGCAATGCCTGACTGACTAGCAAATACACATACATATCTGTATGCATGTATATACATATGTATATATTGCTGGGGAACATGACAGCTAGCAACAATGTTGCCAAGGCAAATGGCAATAATGCGTGTGGGTGGTTGTTGACTGCGCTGAAGGCATGAGGTGAATGTCTCGGATATGAATGAATTTTTATGATAAATGCGAGCATAAATGCAATGCAATGTGTGTTTGTGTGTGTTGTGTATGTGTGTGTGAGAGTGTATTTGTTTCTAATGTTGAGTAATTTGTTAGGCTGTTTTTTTTTTGCTTTTGCTTTGGCGTTTTGCAATTTATTTTTAAGAATTATTTTTGGCTGGCAAAAAAATATTTTTAATTTGCTTAGCTGAAAGAAAAATTATGTTTCTTGCAATTGTTTTTAATTAGCATCGATCTATACAAATTATATGTAAACTATATATATTTGCAAAAACAAACAACAATTAAATTGATTATTTACAATTAATTTTCTTTATACAACATTCAGTTTAACAATTTTGTATTCATTTAGTTATTTTTGACATGCTCTGTGCTCCTATTTTAGCAAACAATAAAAAAATTAATTACATAATACAGAAACAAAAAAAAAGTTCAACAAGGCACGAATAATTTGTACAATTTTCGACAACTGTCTAATAAAATTTAGAAAATGAATAAATAGTTCAAATACTAAACAGCATAACAAATTTTGGCAGCTATAGATTTTTGAGTTTCACACAATAATTTTATAGGAAAATGCAATACAGTCACATGGGTGGATATATGATCATATATATGTACGATATGTATTGTATATGAGGCCTCAGTTTGTTTTATATACAGTTTGAGAGCCACTGCATTGTAGATCATTGCGAATTGGCAACGTAAAGTGTTGAACAATAGTGAAAAAAATATCTCGCAACGACTTTATAGAAATATAGTTCAATCTTAACATACCCATTAGCCGCATCCTGTATCTCCTTTTGGTCGATGCCCGCTATGGTATTGCGACGCTTGCCGCGCACCTTGCGCGATCTTGAGCGCCGACTGACCGTCTGCACATTATCATCCAGATTGTTGGCCTCCGTCTGGTTATCCTCGGGACTGCCGCTACTGGGCGTGGCGGTGCCAGCGCCGCCGGCATAGCAGCCAGTTGTGGATTTCCGAGCTGCGCACATGCGCTGGAAATGCTTGCCGGATGTGTTCACCGAGATCACTTCGGCGGGGTATCTGCAAAGTGGGTAAACTTATGTTAGATACGACTTGATTAGGATTCGTTGCAGCTTTTAAGTGCATTTTGTGGTCACTGTTTTTTGTGTGCTGCAATGTACATATATCAAACATTTGCGCTTTAAATCAACGAAGCGTTAACAATGTTTTCCCCTTCGTTCCGTCCGCAGTCTAACTGGAGCTGGCGCATTAAACAAATGAGCCATGGCCGCCACGGGAATCTGCGGGGTGCAGGCGTGGGCGTGGGCGTGGGCCTGGCCATGGGCGACACTAGCATAATTGTGTATCTGTGTGTGTGTGTGGCCACATTGTAAATTTATGTAATGCGCAATTGAATGAATTTATTTAGCTTTTTACGGTGCGGTTTTTTATTTGGTTTCGTTGCCCCGAAACATTACAAACAAAAGAGAAAACACAAACAAACAAACGAAAAAAGCATCTATGTGAAGTTTTAATACTCTTCTAGAAGTAAAAACATATAAAATTGTATAGTGCAAAATATACAGCAATGTTACATATAATTTTCCCCAAAAAAATACTTTCGACTATTTGGCTAGACTTTTATTGTTAAACAAAGCACAATTTATTTATCTACATCTTCATCCCATATTCATATTACAATAAAATCCTATTGATAAGAATCGAAAGGTCTGTGTTCTACTTTCAGAATCTTTTTAGGTTGTCAGTGAATTCTTTCGTTATAAGATTACAAAAAAAACAAAAAAAAAGAAGAGAACAATAAATCACATTTATAAACTGTATTGAATTTTATACTCCCTTAAAGTCTTTCTCAGTTAATTTTTTTTTATATATTTTGCACATTTTTTGTTGATGGTTGACAAAATGAATGTATCCCGAGTTAAAAAGCATCAAAAGAATTCAATATTGGGTTGAATTCGCATGCCGTCTGAGTAAACAAAACAAAAATAACAAAAAGTCTGTGAAAATTTACATGAAACACCCATAAAAATAATATTTTAAATAAAATTAACATATTAAAATGGGCTGGCTTGCTGAATGGGTGCAGAATACAATGATTCTAAAACTGGCCGGCAGTCACAATTGCTCTCAAACGGTTAGTTAGAATTAATTGAATGAAATGCCATTCAGAGTACTTACTTTAAGGCAATTAATTTGGTTTGTTCCTCGGGTGAAGGCAGTCGATGATTTAAAGGCACATCTTTATTGATATCGTTCGGTAGCAGCAACTGCTGCTGATGATGATGTTGATGATGATGATGAGAACTGTCCGCCGTTTGGCTAATGTTGAGCGCATAGAGCGCGTCAGCTGCATCGGCGGACAGCACGGACGGAGAGAGTGCGGGCGTTAGGACGCCATTATCACCAATAACCATCGATGTGCTGATCGAGGTGTCCACATGGTGCATGCAATCGGGCGTGACGGTGACATCACCCAGCGCCTCGCTGGATGTCCATTTGCGCAAATCCTCGATGGCAGCGGGCTGCGAAGGGGTTAAACAAAGGAAGAGAGTCATTCGTTTAATTAGCAGTTGGCCAAAACGGGACATGCAAAAATATGGTTTAGGCCCTCACGTAGCCTTAATTGGCCCCGAGGCAGTCTTGTCACGCATATCCTTGAATGGAAGCCACTCATATGCTGAAAAATGAGCTGGTCTCTAGAGTTTTTTGTTTGCGCAAACATTTGTCTGTTTGCGCTCTGTTTGCTTGCCCTGCGAAAATTTGGTCAAGTCACGCGATATTTGATGTGTTAAAAAAACAAAAAAATAATTATAATAAAACATAAAAACAAAATAATAAAATAAATAAACACGCGTTTTCTTAACTAGATTTAAATTTTTTCGCTTTTGTGTTTTTGGGTTGGTAACCGAATCGAAATTCAATCAGTCTAATTAAAAGCAATCACAATCTACAAATTCCCCAACGATTTCAAGATCTGCTATTTCGAGTGAATCAATCGCACTAAGCAAAAGGCGCAATTGTTTTCATTGATTTTCGGTGCGCCCATTAAAATCAATTGCTACAATTGAAAGTCAACTGTTGGAGAATTTCGGAATGAGAGAAAGAGAGTGGGGGTATGTAAGGGGAAATAATCCCAATACTCACATATCAGAGATTTACATAAAAATCCACTTGAGTTTCATTTTCACTATGGAGCAAAAATTTTGTCCCTCTGGACTTGAGAACGCTGTTAAGCACAGTGGTTCACAGTTTAGTTATGACCAAAACACAAACAGTTCATGGAAATGTAAAAAAAGTTTTATAAATCGAATCTTAACACAAGACTTCGGTTCTAACTGTAAATACCGATAACTTTTTTTGGGGGGTTTGTAACCAGTTAAATTTTTTTTATATAAATTATTATTCTCGCGTTTTTTCTTAACAAATCCTCTATAGTTATTTGAATACCTACTTTTTAGCTAATAAAATATATGCATCATGATTTTATTTGCTTTCTTTATAAGTATAATCTAGGGTAACATTTAAAGCCGCATAAAATTTCAGTTTTTACATTTTCATATCAGATTAATTAAAAAATGTTTTTTCGTTTTTGTGTTTTATTGTTATTTATACTTATTTTGCAATTTTAAAAATCTTTTTATGACAAGTCGTAGGGATTTATCTTGAAGTCCTTTTTTACTATATTTTCCGCCGTATTACATAAGATTGTTACCAGTGCGTGAATCCTGTCTAGCTGCCAATAATTTGTTGTTGTTTACGGTTCGGCGGCTCTTTGTTTGGCTCAATTGAATGGCCAAGTTTGAATGATAAAATATTTGCACATAAATGTCGTGCCATATATAATAAAATCGAATTCAATGTGCTGCCTTCTTTCTGCCAGACGACAACAAACAGTAAACAACAACAATCTTTTTGCGGCTGTAAGCAATAAACCGCAATGCGCTAATGCGACTGTTGGCTAACTAAAGCTAAAGTTAAAGCTGAAGCTGGAGTTGGAGTTGGGTTTGGCGTTGGGGCTGGAGACTCGGCCAAGTGGAACTGGCGGCAACTAACGTCAAACGCAATGCGAAAAGGATTAAAAGTCATTCAATTAAGAAGCAGACGACAAAGACGTCGCCTTCATGCGGATATTGGCAGCGACTGGGCTAAAAGACATTCGACCACTTTGGCCAACTATTGACAACTGGCTATATGTTTTTGGCCCAAACTAGTTTTGCCAAGCTGCTGAACAGGAAAGTCGACGTGGCGTCGCCATCATCCATTGGCCACTGGCTGTTTGTCTTGGCCAGCTTATCTAATGGCATGGATAAACAAGGAATGACAACGATGAAGCTGACGATGATGTGCACGATGCTGATGACGATGTCGATGTCGCTGTCGATGACGTTGCTGCTGCCAGTGGCAAATGGGACAACTCTAAAGCGCGTTAGCTCAAATTAAGTAACTGCGATTCATAGATACGAGCTATGGGGAGAGGCAGATATATATAAATATTTAAAGAGTTTGAAGATTGAAGACCCTTCCTTTGCTATTTCAACAGGCATTTTCCTACGCCCCAGCGTGGGACGTCACAAGAGCAATTAAAAACGCGGTAAGAATGCTCTGGGAGTGACTATGGGATGCCCTATAAGCAAGTGTTGAGTTTGTTAGTAAGAAAGATAATACATATACATATGTATATAAGTGTATAATCTAGGTTTTATCATTTATAGGTATATAAGTTTTATCTTTTAAAATACAGAAGGTATTTGGGACATTAAAATGTTGGGTTATGGGTATAATATATGAGTCCCCATTAAGAAAATCTGATGTTTTAGTAATTTTAGATGCCCTAGGATCAAGGGTATCAAGATTAAATATTGACGGAAAATAAAAGTCACTACGTAATGTAATGTCAATGTATGAAATAATCAAGAATATATATGTACATATCAGTTGTCAGTTGCGTACTTTTACACAACCTGATGATACCCTTTTAAAACCAATTAATTGCTACAGGGTACAACAACTCAACTCAACTCAACTGAACTCGAAATGATTTGGCGAGCGTCTCGTTAGCCAGAGGCCCGTTGTGTGGTCTTGGTATATGCTTTGGGCCAACTTGTTTGACAACGACAGAGGTCTCTCGACGTGTCTGTGCGAACGGGCAAATGTGTTCGTGTATGTGTGTGTTCGTGTCTATGTGGAGCACATTGTTGGAAGATGTTTTGGCCATAGCTTTTTGGGCTGGCACAGCTGGCAAATAGCAGGAAGCGACGGCCACAACGTCAACCGCACAGACCACACACATGGGGCCGTAGTCGGGTTTTTTGGGATTGGGCCGACGGCACCGCTGGGGCAGGTTATTATTTATGCATGTGGCAAGCACTAAATCTGCTCCAGTGTTGCCTTGTTGCCGCTCCACATACCAAGTACAAAGTGACAACCGCCCGTCTAACGGATAAAGTTGTTTCTGTAAAGCAACTCACCAAGCGTATTTCAATCTCGGCATCGATGCGCGTGCGCAGCTTGCGATTGGCGTTGCCAAAGTCCGAGTCGGAGCAGAGCAGCAACTCCTCCATGGCCGAGGCATCTGTTGTAGCATCCAGGACGTCGCCATTCGTGTGGACATCGCCGTTGAAGGATATGGAACGTGGCGGTGTCGCCGCTGTGGGCAGCACCAACAGCTCCTTGCCCGCCTCGTTGTACAGCTGACGCACGCTCAGCGGCCGCGTATCGCTGGAGAAGAGCTCCTGCTGGAATGACTTGTCCGACTCGTAGTGCTGCCTACGTTGTGCAAAGGTGAGCAGGTCGCTTTCAGCTGCAAGGGAGGGAGAAAACCATTTTAGATGAGTTTAGTTTTCGGGCAAGGCTAACAAATAATGGGTAAGATATAATCTAGCCATAAATAAAGTTCCCAAAAACTGCAGATGTTTGGTATATTTGTATACATATTCATACCGTAATTATTTACGCCTTGTAATTAGTGATCAAATACTTATCAATATATAAAATTGATGTGGTTTCTATTAGTTATGAATGACGCGCCACATTTTACTTGTTAGTTTATCATAATTATTATTAGTAAAGTTTTCGTAGCAGCTGTATCATATCTAATTCATTCTTGGGAAATAATAGCTGACGTCTAGCTGTTGATATACGATATCTTAAAAATAGGCTAATATTATAGCAATTGCTTTAGAATAGCACATGCAACACAATGAACTGATTCATAGCATCAACCATTAGAAGCCGTATTGAAATATCTGTTGTAATTGCAGAACAGACTGCTCTGTATAAATGTATGATATTTTCCCATGACTCCGTATACAGAATACTCTATAAATCAGAGTTGAGTAAGTTACATTTTCAATCAAAGCCTTTTATGTAATTTAATTGAAGCAGTGTGTGCGTTGTAGTCACGCTTTTAGTGTTTCTTTTCAAGTATATTTTCAACCAGCTCTTTCCTCGTTTCTATTGCAAAATGATTGCATTTGCTTTTCGATTTAACGCACAGTGTTTACACGACGACGCAGACGATGATGCCTCATGCCTCATGCCGCACTCTGTTTGCACTGATTTCCACATAAACAAAAAAAGTCAGCTGCCTGCCGCTGTTGTCTGCGTCGCCCGCAAATAAATCAACACGCAAATTAATAGAGTGGAAAAATCGACAAAGACCAAGGACATGGCATAAATATAAAACAAAAAAGTAATCCGCATAAAAAGCAATAAGCATGCAAAGAAAAGAGGAGCAAAAAAAAAAACTGATGTCAGCCATAAAAAATGTAATTAACTTTAATCATCCAAGCAGGCCACAACTCCAGCTTCAGCTTGCAGCTCCCAACTTCCAACTATCCCAGCTCCCGACTGCAAGTGCAGTTGATGGTCCCGGAACGGCACTTGCATATTTAATTCATATGACTGTCGCTGGAAGATGCGAAGTGGCCCAAAGGGATGAGGCGGAGGAGGGGGTGGGGGAGGGGGTGTTAGTAAGGGTAACAGGCTAGTGTGGGGCAAGGCTGCTCTGGGCTGACGACCGTTTGTCTTTCTGGCTGTCTGCACATTTTGTATTTAATAGGCGCCCATGTGGACGGTAATGAAAACAACGAGGCCCGAGGAGCAGCAAGTACCAGGAACAGCAACTGCCACTCGTAGATTAACAAGGCAAAAGCAAAGACACTCGACGCGCCAGCTGGACCGCTGCCAGGCCCAGGCACCGCTAGAAACAGTAGCCAGTCGGCCGGCTGAGAGAATCGCCTCGGAGCTAGCGCTAAATTCAGGCAATTTTATGGCAGCCGGGCAACATTTTGACGTTGAATGCGCCACTGGAAGATGCATGAGTCTGGGCACTATGGGTCGACAGCTACAGCTACAGATACAGATACTTATTTTTATTTTTGTGATTTCAAGTGCGCAGACATTGGCACGCAGCGCCTCAGTTGCCATGTTGCACTTGACAGTGAGCACATGCCGAAGCACAGAAGCAGCAGCAGCAGCAGCAAAACCAACAACAACAATTATAATTTGCATGCCCCAATCCTTGGCTCATTTGGGGCCGAAAATGTGAAATTCAATTATGCATGCTCAGGTGAATTTTGCTACTGCCGGAAACTGTCAGCAGCTACGGAAATGACAAATTAACTGTGCAAAATTATTTTTCCTTTAATTTGAAAACATTTTTGTTTTTCTTTTACTTCATTTATATATATACATATTTTTAGGGCGTCATTATGTCTGCTTTATGGTCAACGTCTGGCTGTGCCTCGTAGACACATTTCACATAACTTATGTACGCCCGATTGGCGCTGTATTTGCTGGCCATTTAAGTTCAGGGCCAACAGCATTAAACAAAAAAGTCCCCATTGCATTGGCCAGACAATGCCAGTCGCATTACTCATGCCACATGGCCATTTTGAAGGCCATATCAGATCATATCGGACATAGACCCCTCTTCGATCGTAATTTCGCAGACAAAGACAAGATATTATATTGAACTTCAATTTATAGAGATTTAGTAAAGTAAATAATTAAAAGTCGATAAAGTAAACAAAAAATATACAACCTGACAATTTAATTAAAATACAAGGAGTTTTCCTTACAAGTGTACAAAACTGAATGATTTTCAATTAAATATTGGTTCAATTAAATACAGATTAAACGGTTGTTCTGTCGCTTCTTCTTTATACCTCTTTTAACTGCTGCAGACACGAATCAAAACTATCAAATTCAAGTTGGCGCCGTCAGTTGACAATTGACAACTGTGATGTCAATCTAGTGAAATTTATTGTGGTGCACAAATCAAAACCGAGGCATGATGCGAATGAAGCTTGTCGTGTGCCTGACAAAACCAATAAGCCACATATCTATAGACAGACATGTATATGTATGTAGATATGTACAAATTATATCTAAAGTGCATATGTCTGTGGCACATTGACACCAAAGCCGCAAATAAACGAGATTTGCACAAGATGCCGAGCAAATCAAATCAGAAACCAAAAACCAAATGCAGACCCAAAGCAGGCGCTGACATTTTATTAGAAACTGGCGCTGGCCATAAATTGACACCGCCTGCTGCAAGCCAGCCAAAAGTGGGGGTGTACAACGAGCAGAGGGGGAGGGGGGATTCCAGAACGGGGTCTAGTACGTGCGACGAGGCTGCAGCTTATGGCCATGTAGCTGTATCTGGCAGATACAATCTGTCAGGCTAGACCAGTGCGTTCTGTAGCATAATTTGCGCAAAACAAGTTTCACACAAGGCACGTAGCTGCAGCACGTAGAATGATCGACATGTGGGGGGGGAGGAGGTGTGCGGTTAGCCGGGCCAAGTATGTTTTTTTTTGTTGCCTAGAACTAGCGATAATGTCTAAGCAGTAAATGATTTATAGGCAGCAGAAGAAGTACATAGATTGCAACTGCAGTCGGTAATTGGGGTTCAATGCACTTGACAGCGGCAAGCATCGAACGGGGTAACAAACTGTGACCAAAAACCTTAATTGCAACTAGTTGAGACACTGCACAGCGCTGAAGTGGGCCCGAGTCGCTGCTCCAATCAGTTCGACTGCCCATTTTAATTTAATTATTTAAAGCGAAAACAATTGAAACCAACAAGCGCGTCGAGCGCCAAGCACAGCCGCATTTGCCCTTGGCCCGTGGCCCTTGGCAAGCTGCCAGTCGGCACCGCAGGCAACGAGCCGCTGCCCCGCATCGCGGACATTAGAGTTTGGTCTCCAGGCTGTGGCAAGAGCACGGACCACGGACTACGAACGATGAACCGCTGTGCGTAAGTGTCATAATAGCATTTAAAGCAATTACGGGTCACATTTTGGTCGCGTTGCAGCCATGGAGACAGGGAAATGAAGATCCTGCGACATCCGATGCGATAAAAAAATAAATGAAACTCAAGTAATAAATTTTTAATCACGAATCATGGTTGACACGCGGCGACTATGAGATGCTCTTCTTGATGAGTTTTTACCTATGAGATGCTCTTCTTGATGAGTTTTTACCTATATATAAAAACGTATTTTATTTAATGAAATTAATGATTAAGTATAAGATGGCTTTAAAAACAAGTAGTAATAATCTACAATTTCATCAATGGCTTAAAAAAACACATGAGCTTTTTCGTTGAAAACCAATTATTTATAAACCGGATTTTATATAAATAATAGATGGGACTGCGGCCACTTTTGATGCATAGGATACCCGTATATATTTTATACAGATAAAAAACCCCTGGCTGCTGTTGGTCGCTGTCAATTTATCAGTGTTGCTGGCTTATCAAAAACAGCAACAAGCCAAGCTGCACACCAGTTATAAATGATGAGGCTGAGTCGCAACCTGGCGCAACCTGAAAAGCTGCGCTTATCACATTGTCTGCTTAGCTCTAGCAGTTGATGATTTATGAGGAAGCTGCTGCTGCTGCTGCTGTTGCTGTTGCTGTTGCCGGTGGTAGAGCTTAAAGCCGAAACGGCACAAATTTGTAGCATTAAGCTTAAACTTAATACATAACTAGCAACACACACTCACAGACAGACACAGGGACCGTTACATTATATATAAATATATATGTGTAAGTATGTGAGCGCAAAGTGTAGTCACATGTGCTTTATGGGCAACGGCAGCAGAAAGTTTTTATGCGGCAACACTGGCAGCTGGCTGCTATTTTAGCAAATTTTCGCAAGCCAACAAAAGGCAAGCGTCGTGTCGCGTCGCGACGCTTTTGGGGGCATAAATTGCAAAGCCACCAACAGCAGCAGCAGCAGCAACAAAAACGAAAATAGCAGCAACAAAAGCTCGACAAATTTATGCAATGTAACGACAGCAGCGGAGCGTAAAAAGGCAAAATGCGGAGAGTGAGAGACAAAGCGTGAGAGTAAGAGCAATAGTAGCGAAGCAAAGTAATCAGCAAGCAAATGTTGCACAAAAAGCGCCAAAAATGTTGCTAGCAACAGAAAAAATATGTGTAAAAAAAAACCACTAAAATGTTGACAACATTGCGAGCCACAACAAAGGGACAAAATTGCTTTTCAACCTCGTTTCAAATCTCATTAAAACCGTTGCTAAAACCAAGTTGAGCCTCCGGGCCACCGATCAACGACGACGCATGTCTGACGTGCACTGTTGTGCCTAAAATCGGCAATTGAGTTCTGCAGCTGGGCTATTAAAACTGATTTATGCGAATCTCTCGCATCGTAGTCGTATCAATGCCCGGGGCACACCCACGCACTCTCCGCATTGCCCAAAAATGGGCAAGTCACGTGATTTGCTGCCCATAAAAACACATAAAAGGTCGATGCGGCTGCGGTTTATGATATGTCGTGTATACATGTGTGTGTGTGTTTTTCGAGGCTTGCCAAGGAAACAGCTACCAAGGGGTTAACTGTATGCCCAAACTCTGGCTAATCATGTGACCCAAACGAGTCCCTTTTATAACTGCTTATGATTATGACAGATAACGCACGGCAGCCAAAAAGCACAAATCCAAAAGGTTAATTCATAAGGTTGTTCCAAGCTGTCATTTGCTTTATATAGAGTCCCATATAAAAGTGGGTAAGATGTTTTTATAAAGAATAGAAGACAAATCGGTTTATACCAAATAATTTAATTTAATTTACTTCTATTTATGTTTTATGCTATTTGCAAAAAGTATACAGGGAGCATAGATTAAATAGATTACCAATAATATTAAACAATATCCAATCGAGTTTTCAAAATGAAACAAGTAAGAACGCTGCAGTCGGGCGTTACCGACTGCGATATACTCACGTTCACGTTCGGTATTTTGTAATTTGTGCAGTGCGGGGCTGACTAGCTTTAAAACTGTGGGAGATTTCTGTTTTTGCGATTTGCGATCGGGATAGCGGATTTTTAAATTTTGAAAAAAAAATTTTTTTTCGAAATTTTTGAATATTAGCGAAATTAAGAATATAAGACCTATGCGTCTGAGAGCTTTACATGTTTAAACTTTTGTACCGATCTTTAAAGGATGTGACCAGTTACCTTATAAATTTTGTAACTCTAGCTTAAAAACTGTGGGCACATTCGCTTTTTATGGGCGGGAGCGCTGGGGGCGTTCTAATGGGCGTGGTCGGGATATGAAAGATGCAATCTTTGGGGGACCTCCCCCTTTCTGCAAGTTAAATTTGTGATTTGAGCTGTACCGACATGTTATCGAATTGCCAGCCTCCCAGTGGGCGTGGCACAAAAATCTTAATACTTTGTCTGAAGGGGATAACTACAAGTATATATTCACAGTTTCAACTCTCTATCTTCAATAGCGCCGAAAAAAGTTGCATTCATCCGGACGGATAGACGAACAGCATGACGGACAATGCACAAAACCAATATGCTAGTTTCACTTCGTGAACAAGTATAAAAACCAAATTTATCTGATGCTTAAATCATACTCTATATGGTATCCTTTATAAAATTCAATGTTTGTATAACTTCTAACATGCTTATATTCTTGTGGAAGTCAGAAAGACAGGAAATATACACTTTTCTTCTTTTTCTTCCCCTCCACAATTTGAGCTGCTTATTAAACAATTGGCAATGCCGACCTCCCACACAATTAATTAAGTTCTTCTTGTGTTTTCAGTTCTCTCTTTGACGACCTGACAATTTGCCTTTTTATTTAAATTAATTGACCCCTGTCGCTACTCGTGACAGCAATTAGCGATATATTCTTTTGCTCTAATTAATCAAGCTCGAGTCGGGCTTTAAGTTGATTACAAGCGCAAGACTTCCGTTGAGTTCGAATATAGCGATATCATGACTTTACGACCATGTAAACTAATTAAGAGCCCAACAGTTAAATTCGCCGCTAAATATTTGAGTGTCTTTTCATCTGCCCCAAACTACGATCCCCAGCGTTTGCACGCACCCACGCTACGCTGTTCTCTGTTCAATTTCAATCATGAGTCTGCCGTCCCTTTTATATCAATCGATTTTACAGCCCCGGGGACGACGAACATAAAATCCAGCGCATTTGAAAATTGAATGAAAAATGCATTTCACACTGCAAATGCCAAAGGCGACTGCGGACTGTCTGTCAGACAGACAGGCTGACAGACTGCTGTTGTTCTGCTCGGTCTGTGTTATTGTTGTTGTAGTTGCGGCCAATAAATTTAAGTGACATGCGTTTTTCAGCGAGTACCCGCGGGATAAGTTCACTTAAAATTCCAGCAGCTACGGGCATGTGTGAGAGATCGAAAGTGACAGAGAGAGGGGGAGAAAGAGAGAGAGACAGAGAGAGAGAGAGAGTGGTGTTTCGGCGATCAGCGCAACTGATATCATTATGAACAACATCCTCCACACTCTATCCTCCATTTCTCAGCCGAAAACTTGTGCACCCTCTGCGGAAGTATTTGCTACGGGGGTTAAAAATAAATGCAGCTAACAATTTTATTGGGTTTTTCATCTGCGTCTAAATTTAAACGAAATGCCCAAAAATTTTGGTTGCTGTCACGAAGATCTTACACGTTTCCCCCCCGCCCGTTGCCCGGCCGGCAACCACTTTGGCGTGCGTCCCCTCCCTCCTCCTACGACAGCTCTGCTCATTGCAATGCTGTGCGACATTTTCAGGCTCTGCTTTGATTTTATTTGGGGCGCGTTGCTCTTTTCCCTATATATTTTTTACAGCTCATTTACTTTGCACCTTTCCGGGTGTTTGTTTTCTTTATTTTAAGCATATATATTTGAATTTGCTTTTCTTTTTAAAAAAAAAAATGATGCAGCTGACACTTGAAGATTATGGCAAATGTTTGATTTGAACTTGAAAACACACAAGCGCAGCCATGAACAAGGGGAGATTGGAGCGGGGTTAAAGGAAGTGAAAGCAGGCTGTGTGTGAATTATGGGCGCGATATCCGGCTCGGGCATCGAAGCCAGCCATGAGCCCCACAAATGTTTTTTAAGTCGCTCAGAACTACAAAACCGCAACGCAATACACACATTTCAACAGACATACGTGTGGTGTGTGTAGGCGTGTGTGTCTATGTGTGTGTGTGTGTGTATGCCTCAATTGACTATAAGTGTGTGCTATGGTAATGGGCAGCAGCGGCAGTTGGCCCTAGGCCTCAGCAATTGAGTTAGCATTGAGTAGTTCAATTGAAGTACACTCGACAAAAATGCTGAGACCCAAAACGAGTTTGGCATTTCGTGGAAGACTTGTTAAAAAAAGTGGCCAGCAGCTCGAGACTTGAGAGCAGCGAACTATCCCGCTGTGCGCAGCCACGCAGCAATCACAAAAATGTATCTGTAGCTCTGCCTTTGTATCTCTATCTGTTATCTACGCTCGAAGTCGCATTACAACCAAAGCGTCGAGAGGGACTTCGAAATTACATGAGCTGGAGGGGTAAGAATTGTCTGTAACAGCCTTGAACTATGTATTTACCGGCCCCTTTACACGGCCCGACTGCTCAAGCTTAAGCCAAGCTTGGGAACATGACGCGAGCTTATTTTCCTATAAACATAATCACAGATAGATACTCAGAAAAACATGCCGCAAAACAGAATCGGAATTGTAAGATGTTAAGACATCAAACCAACATTCAGACATAAAAAAAATGCGTGAAGTGACATGATTCATGATTCAAGAAAAATTTCAATTTACAGACAAATATGAAATTAAGGTAAATCTAATAAAACTTTGAAATGTTGTATTTAGAAATGTCTTCTTTAGCTTCTCAAAACAGTATTAAAATTTAAATAGCTCCATACTTTGGAATTTGCGTACATTCACGCGAGTTTTAAAATAATTTTTAAATGTGACTGTAAACTACGGATTGACTCATCACCGTCAAGAGATTAGAGTTGATTTTTAAACTAAAGCAATTTAGGTAAATCGGATAGAACCGATTTCCTAATACTTTGCACTTACAGAGCAAAGAAATACACAGGTGGGTAAAAGCCAGTTTAAAATCTGAAACAGTTACCTTAAAACTATAAGCCCAATGCAGTGCCACCAAACAGTATCTCAAGAAAATTTAGGTGCTGGGTGGGAAATTTTATGCGTTAATCTTTTAAAGACAGCAACAATAAAAAAATGTATATTTGAAAACTATATTTTTAAAGCGCATTTTCGCCGGTTAGGATATATTTATATTTTATTATACGGTTTTCCTAAAGAAAAATTTTTTTACATTTTTCCGTTAAAATATATATTTGTGGGCACTGTGGATATCTTCTAAGATTGAGAGGTTGGACTCCAAACATGATCAGTAATAAGGAATATATTTTTAGCTGTGTACAGTTCATACACAACATTAATTTCGATTTAATCTTCCTCAACATCAGTAATGTAAAAGCCGTGAGAAGCACGTTGAGCTTGCTCTATGTGCACACCACATGCTTCACAAATAAACAGTTTTGAAAATTTCACATTGTAAACTTGTTTATTGGCAGTTTTGCTAAGTTTCGCCCAAATTATTCACAATTGTAGGTAGTAATCTCACAACATGAACTGCTTGCAGACTAAGTGCCCAACAATACTCCACTTTTATGTGTTCATTGTGCGCCCATTATGACTGTAATGGACTTGGCCACGTAACAAGCCAAAATGCTTGTTTCTGGCAGCGGCAAGGTTATGAGTTTAGAAAAGTTCTGACTGAAAGCCCCAGAATGCTAATTGGCAAGCCGTCGCAAGACTGTTTCAGTCAGTTTCGTAGACGTCAACTTAATCAAATTGGCCCCTGCCAACTATGGGCCTAAACCGCTATTCAATTACAAAGTCAGGCACCCTTGAAAAATGAATTAGCATTGTGCATTAGGCATTACTCATTAGGCATTTAGATTTATGCGAACTGCTGCCACTTACGGGTGCAATACGGCCTAGAGATGATGCCTGTGAGGCGTGTCACATTTCGAGCCCTGGCCTGGGACACAGCCAGGTTCAAGCAGCCGCGTAATGCATTTTACATTAACTTTTTCTGCTGCAGCAGCAGCGGCAAACACAAAAACAACAGCTGTGAACTGGAAAGCCAACAATGCCAAGTGCCAAGTTGCAACAGGGACGGGCCACGAACACAGGACACAGTAATGAGGAGCGGGACAGGCAGTTAGGGTCGCGGCACAAGGACACTCAAACCGTTTGCCATGTGAGTGCCAGCAAGTCTGGAACTTATTCGACTGCCACTGCGAATGGGTATTAAATTCACTCGGCACCTAAAGGCTTTTTTGTTTTTTTTATACTATATTTTTTTCTGGCGACAGTTTTTTCAAAGTTTTCTGACACGTGTTAAGTTAAATAAAGTAAACGATGCAATGCAATCAATAGTCGACTGGGAAATATCCTTTAAAACGAATAATGATAGCAAAAATTTCGAAAATACAAAACAAAGTCACATACACGGATCTTCGCAAATAAATAATGGACAAAAGTATAAGGAATATACATATATATTAATAATTATTATAAAAATAACTTTAAAATTAATATTTTGTGATAAGATATAAGTGGGGAATTTTTTTATGTTAAGATATAACTCCGTAGATATTAAGACATATAAATGATATACAACGGGTGTAATCTTCTTCAGATATGGTTTCAAAGGGTAAAAGAAGCCTTCGTGCGCCAGCGCCTTAAAGTAGACAACAGGAAATGATGCAAACATTTGGCAACACTTGGCCAAAACATAAAGTAACTAAGAGGTGAGGACGAGAGAGAGAGAGAGAGAAAGAAATGAGAAGAGGAGAGGCGGCGAAAAACAGGGGTGGGTTAGTTCAAGAGCAAAGTAGGGGGTAAAAAAACACGAGAACAAAGCCAGGCGAGAATTCCCCTAAAAACAAAAGCCGGAAAAAATATTCCCAGGCAGGTACAAACAGCAGGCACAGGGCACATGGGCAAAGGGAACAGGAACCAAGACGGGAAGCGAGTCTAAGGATAAACAAGTACCAAGCGTGCCCTTATGAGAAT
This sequence comes from Drosophila nigromelanica, assembly GCA_004149465.1. Taxonomy (NCBI): domain Eukaryota; kingdom Metazoa; phylum Arthropoda; class Insecta; order Diptera; family Drosophilidae; genus Drosophila; species Drosophila nigromelanica. The sequence goes on along the minus strand of SCDS01000136.1, from coordinate 170,494 downwards.
GTGTGAGTGTGTGCATATGTGTGCGAGTGTTAAAGACATGTCCTTGCCCATCACAGTCGCAGCAGCTATCTCTTTCGAACTGGGTAAAAGGCATTCCTGTGAATGTGAATGAAACTCAAGGCACATCGCACTCATCATTCATATCTCATATACCACTGCTGCTGCTGCTGCTTCACACTTAATGCTGTAGGATTTTTATGGTTTCCTGTATCGAAACGCAGCGACAACGACGATGGCAGCCAAGCAAAAGACGTCACTGCGAAGCCCTGCAAACGATTGAATTACACAACCAAGGAAGAGACCCCAAACCCACAGAGCCACAGTCCCAAGTCTACACGACGATCTTTGTATGCAGCTTGCTCCACAAATATTTGCATGCAACTGCTGAATGCGACGCAATGTGGAGTTGTGCACATTTACAACTCATTAGATGGCCACAGCGAGATACACACAGACACATAGATACAAATTCAAATTGCGGCTGGGAGTTTGTTTGCCTCTCGATAAGCAGTTAATTGCTTAAACAAATGAATTTGCTTTCAACAATGTGGCACAAAGCTGTCCCATAATTAAATTCAAGAGCTGTCGAGCAAACAAAAACAAGAATATTTAAGACTATATTGCTGTACTAAAAGATACTCTAAATATTAGTTTTTATCATTCGATAAGTAAGCATTGTGCCAGGACACCAAACTAATGTGAGCTAAACAATAGGCCACATCAATTTACTTTTTCTAGCTCTTATTCTTTTGAGGAACAGATAAACGGGCTTAGCTTTATCTATTGTGAATAATCCTATATTCTTTAGCGTTTAAGGTAGCTTGCTATCTTTTAGCTATTTTATAAGTTACAGGGTATGGAAAAAATATTGTTGGCGCTACTTTATTTATAGACCAGCTGACTGCCCAAGGGCGGGATAACGGGGGCAGGTAGTTGGTGTTGTGGGGGCTTACTGTATGGCTCCCCTGGGCCACATTGCAATTGTCAGTGGCAAATGTTTTTGTTATTTATGTTGATGTACAAATTTAGAAAGTTTTTTTTGTTTTGTTTTTGGTTTATGCTGTGCTTTGTTTTTTTGTTGAACTTTTGAACTTGTGGCTTGTTAGCCAGTATATCGAATGGCCTGCTGCCTATCGGTTGACAAAAGCAATTGGAGTTAGTCGAGCGTCGAGCAACCACAAGCGATTCGGTTGCGACAGCAGCTGCTACTGCGGTTAATTAAAGCCCAGCGACAATCAAACGTAACCAAAGCCAATTTGTATATAGAAAGTTGGCCAAGAAGGCGACAAAAACGACCGCAACAAGAAAAAAAGGGGAAGAAAACCAGAAAACAGAGCGCATCTTTCAGCTGATTAAAATAAAGTACTCAAAACTGATGCACAGGCGGCGATTAGCTGTGAATTTGTTGCCACGAGTTGCATGCAGCAAGGTGCAGCAGTAGCTGCCAGACCGTCCGTTTGTCTGTCTGGCCAAACACGACCACTGGCCCCCAAGTGAAAGGCCGACTCGCTCACGGTTTTGGCCTAAGCCTATGTGGGTTCAAACTGTGTCAACTTTCCCAAAAACTATAGATTGAAAAAGGAAGAAAACAGAAACACAAAATATTTGTCTAGAATGATACGCTGCGATTGGAACGGAAGCGCAAAGCGGGGTAGGAAGAAACTTAGCAAAGATTGCCAGCCACTTCACAGCAGACATTGTCCTCCAATCTTATACCGTCTGTCGCTTATCGTTAGCCATTAAATGCAGACGACGCGAAGATAATCAAATAAGAGCCCCAGTCTGTGTCTGAGAGATGCAAATGGAAATGGTAAGAGGTGCTACAGAATGTGCAATTTAAGGTGTCTGTCTGTCAACACTACAACAGGGAGAGAGAACGGAAAGAGGGGAGGAGCTGTGGGGGCTGTAGGCTGTTCGCATTTAGCGCTAATCTCAACAAACTCAACTGCCGAGCGACTCATGTGTCTGCACAGCTGCAGCTGCAAGCAAAAGTGTGCAGATCCTTGAGCTTTGAAGTTGTAGAAATTGCCAGAGAAGCCCCTTTCCTTCCCAACCCCTCTGGTCCCTGCCTAAGTCAAACATAATTATGTCACATTATGCGACAAAGTCGTCGGACAGCAACTCGTTAATGTCTCCGACAAACAGCCAATGGGATTGTAAACAGCAACGGAAAAATAATGAAATTGTAAATAAAAAAATTGTAAACATTTGAGCTGTGTCAAGCACAAATATTTATCTCGCAACTTGCGGCTTTTATAATGAATTTTCAGTATTTTTAAAATACCCTGTAGCTATAGAAATCTATCAAAAGGGTAGCATCATCTTGTCAACTATACAAATTTAACAAATAGAAAAGATTCCGAAAAACGAAGAAAAGAGAGGCAGTAATTCATTATTTTTAAAAGATGTCATCGATTTTTTATATATAAATTTTAATATACAGATAATAATTATTTGGCTTATGCAAGCCACTTGAAATCGCAGATATCGGTTATTTTATACAAATTTTTTAAAAAGCTTTTAGATATATCTTTAATGTGGAGAATATGCATTTATAAAAAAAAGACAATTTTAAAAAAATTTTGAAACCCTCTGCAATGGTATAAACAACTTAGTAGTTTTAAGAAACTGTTCAACTTTGTTCAGGGTTTTTTTTTAGCCAGCGACTCGAATAACAGAACTTTTTCACTTATTTTTTGTTCGAATGGACTATCTTTATCATTTCGCTGCTGTCAACACTTGGCCAGACAGTTGACATTTCTTTGCCCAATGTAACACAGCAAACAAACAAATAAATAAAACTGATAAAAGCAAGCAGCACGCTCTTAAGAAACAAGCTGCTTTAAATTCTTTTGGGAACTTGAGATGTTGTTACAATAATGTGTTTTAAAATATTAAATAGTGTGGCATAAATTATTAAAAAGCCAAATGAACGATAAGCTGTTGACGACTGCATTAGGCGCGCTTTTAAGGCTCAATTTGGAAAGTTTCGGTCAATAAAATGTGGCCGAGCTCAAATCACATGTGAAATAAAAAAAAAAAACCAGTTATCAAGTTGTCTAGTTGGTTAATAAGTTGGCTCATTATGCAATCATTTAGTTTTATCACCTGTCTCGAGTTCTACATGCCGATAAGACCACACGGACAAACCCATAAAAAAGTGCTTATCGACCCTTTCAAAGGTTACACGGCTAATGTCAACAGTCGCAATGTGCATAAATCTGTTTTATGGTTGGCAGTTAGAATGTGTTTAAGACAAAAAGTCATTCTCATAGGCTTCCAAGAATTCTATTCCGTCAATAAGTCAACTAATTTTGATTTATTGAGACCCTGTAAGGCGCTGATTAATGAAACTCAGTTCTGCAGCGAGGGCTACCAGCATCGTGGGGCCCCAGAAACCGGAGAGTTTAGAACCCAAGCAAATTAATTTCACTTCTTCAGCAATCAAACAACGAGTTAGATTAACGCAAACAAGCTCAATTGGAGAGTTTTCGACTTGAAATACTCTGCACCAAATGCGCAAAATAAACGTTGTCAAACTTTTAAATTGTATGTTGATATTTATACGATACAAGAAATTATATAAATAATTTATTTAATACTTATTTTTCTTCTGCATCTGATGCACCATTGTCACATACCCGCTTAAAATATTTTTTAGGGTATTTTAAAATAGAAAAGAGAGAAGATTCTCCAAATAAAGTACCCCGCTTGCTTCCAAAGACAATTAATTATTTGTCGCATTGCACTTTCATTTGATATTATGACATTTTTATGTGCACATGGCATGGACTGAGGGGCGGTTATTAATTTGGAATTGAAACATAAATTAAGCAACACATGTCCATAAAAACATTTGTAGCACTTGTAATATCAGCAAAACTCCACAAAATTTACGAGCTCTCAGGATCAAATGTTCGGCACTGGACACAGCACTGATAAGGACCTGGACTTGGACCTGAACCTAAACCAGATGCTGATGCTATGGCCTGTGTCTGGAGAACCTGGCCACTTGAAATGCCTTTAATGTCTTTTGTCGCTTGGGCGTCTCTAATGGCAAATCAATTTTCGAAGCGCATAAATCAGTTGAAAATGGAGAAAAATCAATAAAAAGGAGCATGGAGATAAAAGTTACAATAAATTTACGATGGGTATAAAACATATAAAATAGGCATTAGTAAGAGTAACCAAAGCATTAAAAGAGTTCACATTAATTTTAACTAGAAAATGTTGAAAAAGAAATATGTCAGAATAGGGAAACTTTTTGTAAAACTTCTAAAACCAACGCCTAAGATTAGTTGGTAATTTGTTTCATTAACAAACCCATTAATTTATGTTGAATAGGTTCACAACTCACTTCCTCCTGTGCTTAACTGCAAGCATCAAAAGAAAACATTTTCCCACCGCCAAACAACAACGCAAGAAAACTAAATTTCCATGGTTTTTTTTTTGCCTGCTAAGAAGCAGTTATAACATAAAACAACCAAATTAACCTTTCGACTATGTAATACCCTACAAACAGAGAATATATAACTTTTACTGTTGTTTATGTGAACTTTTCTTTATGTTTTTAATAATTTGAGGATTTTTAATGATGATTTAAGAAATCTCTTAAGTGTTTTAATGTGCAAGAACGCCACTAAAAAGAAAGCGACTCGAATTTAGAAATAAAATATGTTTTTGTTTTGCGCTCCAAGAGAAAGAGAGTATTACTTGCCCTTTGGCTATACTGGGTGTATACATACTTAAAAGAAATTTTTGCCGCTACATAAAAAGCGCACTCACATCATGCTACATGGCGCGTTCAGAGATTTGAAACGCCACAAGAAGACAGGCAACCCATTTGCCCCATTCGCATGCGGCAGACTGTAAATCAATGACACCGAAACTTACCAAATTGCCAACAGGCCAATCAAACAAGGGACAGTCGACGGACAACTGGCAACAGCGTCGCCTCATTATAATTAAGAACAAATTCATTTACACTTTCAAATGTTGCAGAGTGGAGCAGGGAGTGGAGCAGCAGAGATGCAGGGCGGGGGCGGTTCTGGTTGGAAGTGGGGGCTTTTTGTTGGGCCCTTTCATTGGACTTGACATGTTTTGAGCGCTTGGAATTTATTTGCTGTGCATGCTGTATATGCGCCAAATAGCAGACAAACAACAACAAGCAGGCGGAACGCGACTGCATGGAGTCACGGGGGGGAACGGGGGCCAAAACGCTGAGATTGCCGTTGAAGCGCAGCAACAGCTGTGGCCCTTTGGGAAATTTTGTTTGTTTTCATTTCATGTTTTTCAAGCTGCCAGTTTATTGAACTCTGAATTGCAAAACAATGCAAACAGTTCAGCAACTGTTTAACAACTGTGTCTGCGAAAAATAAAAAAAGAGCTCACATATGTGCACAATATTTACAAGTAGAATTTACGCACGTCTGGCTCGGAACTGGGTCAGCGCTCATTAAAAGGGAACCTTTGCTAATCTTTGGCGTTTATTTATAGCCAGCAATTGCGACAAATTTGTCGCGTAACGACTGCTTAAGCTGTTGGCCGCGCCCCTTTTCTCCTATTGTTGCACTAAACATTTCATTAATGCAACGCACGTGTTGCCACGCCTTTGACTCGGTCCAAAAGTGGGCTAAACTGCTCGTTAAGTTGCCATTGTGCGCATTTCGAAAGCGTTATTTAAACGCCAGGTTGCACTTCCGGCTGTGACAGTTTTAAGCGCCACAACGCACCGGAAGTGCGCACGCACAAGTATAAAATGAAAAAAATAAACAACAAAAAAAATTGAATACAAATTTGAAATGGTAAAAACTCTAAAAACATTTTTAATGTTTCAAACAAAAAAGCGAAACACAAATAAAAAAGAGGCGCGCAGCACTTGAAAAATCTTCCAAGCATCCCGAGAGCTGCAACCCAAATATAAAATACAAGCCGTATATATTGTATGAAATTTATGTATACCCTGCAATTGTGTGAAAATGTGGTTGATAAGTAATATAAGAACCTAGAGATGGGACCAATTTTTTGAAATGAGCTGTAGGGTATTTCAGAGTCGCCTAGAGCACTTTACAATTGCACTTAATTATATTATAGGCATTTTTATTACATATTTGTGAGCGCAAAGCGCAATCAGCAAACCATTTGATGACATTTTGAGTGCCTGACAGAGGGTTCTGCAACCCCCAAGCGAATCAGAAACCCGAAAGAATCAGCCAACCGACAATAGGGACAGCTGTTGCCCGACTAACAACTGGCAACAGACTGACCCAGTGCAAAATCAATGGGCGAGCGATTGAATTGTATGCAACCAGCTTCCGCATTCGCATTCGCATTCGTATCCGCATCCGCGTCCGCACTAGACGTCACTTCACGGCTCATTGAAGTGCGGCTGCAAACAAAAGCAGAGTTGACCCAATTGATGTATCGTTATAGATTGGGCGCATGCATAATCAACAACAGCAGCCAACATCGAACCTTAACTGTAAACAAACATTAGTCAAGCCAAAGGTTAGTTTTGGCTTCAGCGTTTCCGACAGATAAAGTAGCTCACAGCTGGCTGCAGGAATGTCGTTGCTCGTTATATCCGCCCGGTTTATAACATAATTTACGTCTCTTCCGCTTGGCTGCATTGTAATCAAGACTGCCAGCAGAGTTGCTTTTGGCCAGGTCTTAAGCAAACGTCACTGTAGCTATTTTCAACTAAATATCTTTCTCGTCTCGTCAGCACCGCCCGCCGCTTCCCCCCTCGGCTCCTATTCCTGCTGGCATTTCGATTTGCCCTATTGTAATTGCATTTCGTGCTGCAACTTCTGCCGACTGCCAGACAATTCAAGGCAAAGAGCCGGGCCAACACGACTCCAACTCGACTACAGCTTTTTCGGCTGCAGCTGTATCTGTGTATCTGTGAGATACAATGCGCTAGTCTCCGCAAGACTACAATGTCTGCCAATATATATCTGAGTGTCGGCATCTTTGGTGGCCAACCATGCCTCAGATTTCAATCAGTTGGCAATTTTTATGCGAGCATCTCTTAAATCGTCTTACTTTGTGGCATGCTACATAATGGAATCTGAGCTAAGGTTGGGCAGCACCACAAGCTCTACACTCGAAAGAAAAAGCCAAGAATCTCTTTCTCAAACTTTGTCCAGTGTGTGAAAAGATAATATTGTAATTTACAAATTTATTAAATACAAGACTGCAATGAAATTCTTTTGTCATGAAATTAATTATTATAAATTGCGTTGCAAACAAACTAGAATTTACAAAAGAAATTTTCTCTGAGTGTAGCTATATTTGCAGCTGTATCTGCATCTGTATATCTAGCTGTTACTTTCGGCTTAAGCGTATTAGGGTTTATTTAAACGCACTTAAAAGCATAATGAGTGGCTGCCACCCTTAATTACACACACACACATACAACGCCTCTAAGTGGCACGCATGCGCCCCTTTCACACAGCTGCCTGGACGTACAGAAAGGATTTCTGTGCACAGACGAATCTAATTATATAGTTTACAGTGTGCATTTAGCGTAAATGATATGGCCCCTAGCTGCCACCAAAGAGTTACGCACATGTGCCACATGGCTGAGCATACACAGCACACACCCCCACACCCCACATACACCCACACACACACACACCCACGCATACGGCTCACCTGCAGCTTAATTTTTGGAGCTTAACTGCATAACCTCCCACCCCGTCTACGAGGCAAATGAAAAGCGCATGACTTGCCAGTTGGCTGGTATTTTGGAAAGTGGAGCCCGGTCCCACGCACTGTCGCCGTGTTTTTCATGTGTTTCCTGCTTAACTTGGCCAGTGACTGATGCATTGACTGACTGACAGGCTGACTGACTGACTGCTTGACTGAATGATGCAGAGGCTGCTTAATTGGCCATTACAAACTCCGCA